>MCJB01050920.1:23065-132232 GCA_002018475.1 Nicotiana obtusifolia | reverse complement strand
AGCACGCATTTACATTTATGTTGTGGATATGGTCGCCCTCAGTGGCTTTGAACAGAGTTTCAGGTTATTTGTAAATCTCTTCTCATATTATTTACCTTACTTGTGCTTGTCCTTGCCGCCCTACATATTCAGTACATATTTCGTACTGACGCCTTTTGTGCGCTGTGTTCATGCCCACAGGTGCTGATAGACAGGCCGGCGTGCCTCCGCAGTAGGACACTAAGATCCGCGGTTGAGTGTCGCACTCCACTTCTTCGGAGTTGCTGGTAGTGAGTCTATAGGTACAAATGCATATGTATATGTATTGTTTTGGGTATGTCGGGCCCCATCCCGACTTGTTGATATTGTGTTGCTCTTTTAGAGGCTTGCAGACCAGTTGTCAGTGTATATATGTTTTGCATGGCCTTGTCGGCCCCCTGTACAGTTTGCATGACTATATAGTCTTGTTGGGCTTATATATATATATATAAGTTGTTGTTGGGTTCTTGTTAGTGTCATATTACATGTCACAGATACTATTGTTGGTTCGCTCGGGCCTTCGGGTGCCGAGTGCCGGCCACGCCCCCAAAAGTTGGGGTGTGACACCAACGCCTAGTCAACCGGATGTTTGAAGAACAAATAGGAAAATCAGTGGAAGTTTATATTGACGATATGTTTGTTAAGTGCTTGCGAGCAGAGGACCATTTGAAACATTTGCAGGAAACCTTCAACATATTGAGAAAATACAAGATGAAGATAAACCCGAAGAAGTGTGCATTTAGGGTCAGCTCAGGCAAGTTTCTCGAATTCATGGTATCTAATCAGGGAATAGAGATCAACCCGGACAAAATAAAGGCCATAGAGGACATCACCATAGTCGACAACGTCAAGGAACTACAAAGACTGATAAGGCGGATTACCGTGTTGGGCCAGTTCATCTCGAGATCGTTGGACAAGAGTCATCGGTTCTTCTCACTATTGAAAAGGAAAAACAACTTCTCTTGGGCTCCGAAATTCCAGCAATCTTTAGAAAAACTCAAGCGATACCTATCAAACCCCCCTTGCTGCACAATCCGAAGGCAGACGAACAGATGTTCCTCTACTTGGTGGTTTCGATGTGGTGATAAGGGTGTCCTGGTCCGGGAAGTAGAAGGTACACATTTTTATATTTATTATGTTAGTATAACCCTAGGCGATGTCGAAAAAAGGTATCCTCACCTAGAAATATTAGCGCTCGCATTGGTAAGCGCTTCTAGGAAATTAAAACGGTACTTTCAACGCCACCCCATATGTGTCGTGACCTCCTATCCACTAAGGAATGTCATGCACAAACCCGAGCCCTTGGTTCGATTGGCAAAATGGGCCGTAGAAATTAGCGGGTATGATATCGAGAATAATCTCTGGAATGCAATAAAATCTTAGATTTTGGTGGACTTCGTGGCCGACTTCATGCCGGCTAGGTTTTAAAAGAGTTACTACTCACTTCGGGCATAAAGTCGGGGATCTGGACTCTATTCACGAATGGTGCCTCCAACGCGAAGGGGTCTGGGCTTTGTATTGTATTAAAACCACCTATGAGTAACATAATTAGGCAGTCTATTAGAACTGTGAAATTGACTAACAACAAAGCCGAGTATGAGGCTATGATTGCAGGTCTAAAACTAGCTAAGAGCCTGGCCGAAGTGATCGAAGCCAAATGTCACTTCCTCCTTGTTGTAAATCAAGTCAACGGAATGTAAAAGTAAAGGAGGAATGGATGCGAAGGTACCTGGACATGTTGCAGGTGACCTTATACCAATTCAAGGAATGGACTCTATAGCACGTACCTCCGGATCAGGCCGATGCACTGGCCAAATTGGGGTTGTCTGTCTTCTTTGATGAATTCGACTCGAGGGCAGTGGTACAACTGATGAACTCGGTGGTAGAAGAAGGTCATGCCAAGGTAAACTTGACAAGTTTGACTAGGGATTGGAGAAATAAATACATAGACTACCTGAAGAAAGGAAAATTTCCATCGGATCCCAAGGAATCAAAAGCCCTACGCACCAAAGCTGTCAGGTTTAGCTTAGTGGGAAATTGTTCAGAAGATCCTTCTTCGGCCCACTAGCTAGGTGCTTGGGTCTAGGAGACTGAATACGCTATGAGAGAGGTCCACGAGGGCACTTGCAGGAACCACTCGAGGGCATAATCTCTGGTTCGAAAGTTAATCAGAGCCGGTTACTACTAGAATGAAATGGAGAAGGATGCGAAAGACTTCGTACAAAAATGCAATGAGTGTCAAAGACATGCCCCAATGATTCATCAATCGGGAGAGATGCTTCACCTGGTCCTGTCGCCATGGCTGTTTATGAAATGGGGGATGGACATCGTCGGTTCCCTACTATGGGCACTCGGTAAAGCCCAACACATACTACTCATGCCGATTATTTTTCCAAGTGGGTCGAGGCTCAAGCGTTCGAGAAGGTTCGGGAGAAAGAGATCATTAACTTCATCTAGGATCACATATATGTCGATTTGGGATACCGATCGAGGTCGTTTGCGACAATGGAAAATAATTCGTCGGCCGCAAGGTAAGTAAGTTTTTCGAAGACCACAAACCAAAAAGATATTATCAACACCTTACCACCCTAGTGGAAATGGAAAAGCGGAATAGACGAACAAAACCATACTCCAAAACTTGAAAATGAGATTGACCGATTCGAAAGGATAGTGGAAGGAAATCTTGCCTGAAGTCTTGTGGGCATACCGAACGACTTCGAAATCGAGTACCGGACGACCCTGTTCTCTCTAGTCTATGAAGCAGAAGCCTTAATCCTGGTCGAGGCGGGTGAACCGAGCCTCAGGTTCTAGTATGCCGCCAAAATGTCAAATGGTGAGGCCATGACCATGAGTCTGGACTTATTGGACGAAAGGCGGGAACCCGCCTGGTTCGGTTGGCCGCCCAAAAGCAACGAGTAAAGAGGTAGTACAACCGAAGAGCTAACCTTCGACATTTTCAAGTCGAGGACTTGGTGTTAAGGAAAGTGACACTATACACCAGGAACCCAAACAACGGGAAACAAGGCCAGAATTGGGAATCATATATAGTTGCCGGAATTACTAGGAAAGGTTCATATAAACTCGAGTCGGAAAATGGTGTACAACTACAAAAAAACTGGAGCATGGCACACTTAAAGCGGTACTGCTAATGTTCGAGAACAACTCTCCTTTGAAATTTGTTGTATTACGGACTAACTTGTGCAGGTACTCGGCCGAGGTCAAATGTGACTATTAGGTCTGAAAGCACGCGTTGTACTATTTTTCCCTTGAATCGATTTTTCCCAAAGTGGGTTTTACATCAAGGTTTTTAATGAGGCAACAGTAAAATTTGCTACCTTAGTTTCGAAGGCTAGCCTAAAGCCGGAGTTGCTGATCACCTACACCAGACAAACAGTATTCGAGCCCTAACAAGTTCGGCCTCAAATACTAAGGGCCATTACCCCCTAGTTAGGATCCTTAGAAGGCGTTATTATATTATTTAAAATCCAAGGCTTGGTAGTTAGGATACGTTGTAAGGGTCAAACGGTCAAAAGAATCGTGCCCATCTAGACCACTCTTGCCATAGCATAAGGCTTATGCACCTCCGGTTATGTACTCTATATACAAAGCAATGAAAGAATTTTGCCCCTTATATTTTATCACTACGCATCTTGCACCATTGATGCATTCATTGAATTACTTAGAATGAATAACGGATTCTAAATCCTAGAGCCCACGGGCTGCCCCAACTCGAAGACTGTCATCCGATAAAAAATCGGATGGCCGGAGCTATCGAATCCCGGAGGCACCGAGCCTATTAGGCAGGGCTTGAACATGAAAGGCTATGGAAAATCTAAAACGGCTCCGAGACGTCCACGTCCGCACTCATAAAGTAAGGCCCTTACGTATTATTAAAACCTATTAAAGGGTTACCCTCGGTAAAATACCGTATATGATTGAAACACTCAAGTATCTTAATGGCCTTCATTTTTTATTAAGATTTTGAAGCCACAAATAACTCGGGTTTATCATTGAAAACGGACCTCATTCGGGCTTCCGGAGAACGGGTACTCTAAACTACGTCCAATTCTATGCTAAGGCATTAATGATGATTCACAAATAAAAAATTGTAAACAGATGCTGAAAAGTAAAAGACACAGTGTTGCCGAAGGGAAACTAATATATATACTCCAAAAGGTATTTACAAAGGCACGATAAAATGGCCTCAAAAAAAACAAAAAAGAAATATGCAAACGGAAGCAAAAAAAAAAAAAAAAAAAAAAAAAAAAAGAGGAGCTAAGGCATCTCCGCCTAATCTTCACTAGAGCTCGACTCAGCACCGGAACCTTTGGGTACCTGCGGCTCGTATAACTCTTTTGCCTCAGCCTCGAGCTTTTTGGTCTCTTCAATCTCGGCCGAAAGATCAAACCCCCAGGCATGAATCTCCTCAAGGGTCTCCCTCCGGAACAACCGCTTTACATACTCGACCGTTGTTATTAAACGGGCCTCGGCTATCTCCAAATAAGTTTTATACTAGGCCAGCGTCTCTTCGACCTCGAAGGAATCAATCAAGGTTGCCTATAACTTGGACTTCAGTGCAGTATATAGTCGGCCGAGGTCGTCCCTTTTCGGGATGGCTAAATCCAGTTTTGCTCGAAGCACTTCATTTAGTCGGAACCACTTGTCGGCCTTGTAATTCGCCACCCGGAGCTAGTCCTTGATCGATGCCAACTCCTCTTTCGTAGCCTCCTTTTCTGAGGCTAGAAGATCCATCCTGCTCCATAGTATCTCGGCCGAAGTTTTGAGCTCGTTCATCTCGGCCTAGAGCTGGTCAATTAGGTCTATCTTCTCTTGGACTTGCGAGGTTGCGTCATTCATCACTACGCGTAACCTCTCATTTTTTACCTCAAAAATCCTTACCTGCTCGTTCAGTTCAGCATGCTCGCATTTCACGGACAAAGCCTACTTTTTAGCTGTCTTCATCTCGGCTAAAAAAATAGGGAGATCCTTGAGGGCTTCGTCTTTTTGCTCACTAAGGACCCTGTACATGTCCTTTTACCGGACTTTCTCCTTGAGATCGAACTCGAGCCGGCTGACTTTCATCTGAGACCGATGGAAGCTTTCATGATGCAGCACCGAAGCCTGAAAAACAAAATGATAAGATCATAAGGACGTGCTGGAGTTAAATAAGAGGCATGAAGGGCATAAAGAAAGGGAAACTTACCCGGTTTAGTGCCTGTTGTGCTTCATTGACGAGACTCGAAGTGCTCACTTTGTTCATCTTCGCTTGGTCCTCTTTGGTCACCAAGTAGCGAAGGTAGCTGGCCATACCCACCAGAGAGGACAACACCCGGGTGTCCGCCGGGATAGTAAACATGACTGTTCTCTTTCGGTCGGGATCCACGCTCGGAGCAGGGAACTGCCTCACCAGCTTCGGGCTCGAGCTTGGCTCGCCTGCCCCCGACGATAGGTCCTTTTTCGGGATCTTCAGGTGACCAAACCCGAAATAATCCTTCGACGCGCCCATGTCCACGCCATCAAGGAACATGTTAAGGGCCTCGTATGCGCCCCGTGCCGTCATATTTGACTTCTCCTTGTAGGCCCGAGCCTCGTCAAACATGGACTCTGTGTGAGATGGCGACTCCGTGATGTCAATGACACTGGATATTTCCTTCGGGGTAGGGATAGTTTCTTGGGAGGCCGTAGCCTTTGATTTTCCTTCTGGATCCCGAGCTAAAAAGGGATCAGCCTCCCGGCCACCTTCCCCAATTTTCGCATGTTCTTCTTCGTTAAGGGCCGACCCATGAGCGACAAACTCTAGTTCATCATCTTCAGGGTAATCCTTGAGCCGATAGAGGGAGTCGGGGTCCGGTACCCTGGCTTGGGTACTCTTCTTGTTGCTTTTCCGGACCCGGATAGTTACCCTCTTCTTCTTGGCCTCGGCATTCGGGGAGCCAGAAGATTTCCCCTTTTTCCTCTTTTCTTCCTCTTATGCAGCAGCTTCATGCTATCCCGAAGTGGAGGGTTTAGCAAGTGAGGACGGAGCCTCCTCCTCATCCAATGGCAGAAGCTCAGTGGTCATGGACAAACCTATAAAGGAAGAAGAACTTAGTAGAAATAAAGGTTGAGTATGAAATTAGACTTGTTGGGGAGTTGCACTCACCATGGGAACGGGCCTCCCACTTGCCCTTTGAAAGTTTGCGCCATTCACGCTCAAAATACAATAATTGTTTGCGGATCCCCTTGATCCACTCTTTGAAGCGAGGGACTGTGTTAGGAACTTGGGTGACCGCCGCACGGTGATAGGAATAGGCAATTAGAAAAAGAACAAAAGAAATTCCAAGTAATCAGGAAGGAAAGAAACTTATGGGCTGAGTTCCACTTTTCAGGGGACGGTAAAAATTCAGGAGGAATGAGATCTTTGATTTTCACCCGACAAATTTCCCCTGCCGACCTCGATCCCAATCTTTATCGATGCTCGAGAATGGAGGTTTGCTTTCTCGAAGGACGAGCTTGATCAACCCCTTCGGGAAACTCAGGGACTGTAGAGACGAAGCAGGTGGTTGATGGTAAATCAAGGTGCTTCGGTGTTGTTGACAAAGTAGCGGAGGAAGATTATGTTCCTCAAAAAGGATGGGTGAATCTGACCAAGGCAAACCTCGTACCTTTTGCAAGCGAGGATTATAGGGTCCACCGAGGCAAGCGTGAAGGGGTAAGTGTAAACACATAGATACCTCTCCACGTGAGTGGTAATGTCCTCATCGGGATTGGGGGTCACCATTTCCTTGTCCTCCCAGTTGTAGTCCTTCTGAACTGTAGAGAGTGTATCCTCGGCAACGGAGCATATGTCCCTCCATACCCCTCGCATCAGTCCTATCTGGAGGCTTTCTTGACTTTGAAGTCGTTCTCAATAGAGCAGACTCCGAGGATGAAGCTCTTCAGGGGAGGTTCCGGGGCCACCTCAGGCACGGCAACCTCGGCATCCGTGGCCGGGTTAGACGTAGAAGGGACTGTCTGTTGAGGCACAAATTTGGAAGTCTTCACAATCGATTTCTGGAAAATATGAAGATTTGAAGGTGAGGATGAAGATTTGAAGATAAAGATGAAGGTATGAAGGTCAGATTTGAAGGTTTGAAGAAGGAGTATGAAGATTTGAAGATGAAAATATGAATATCTAGAAAACTATGTATAAAGGTTTGAAGGGGTTAGGAATACGTGAAGAGTTCGAGGGTAAATTAAGGAGCTCTGGAATCGGAAACTAAAAAAGTGAAAAAGGGACCAAAGCTTTGATAAAGAAGGGGTAATCAATGCGTGACGTTTTGCATTAGAGGACAATCAACCGGCGGCTCACACGTGTCCGAAGTCAGAACGACGCGACTGATGGGACGTTTCACAGACTCGTCAACTCGGTGTAGTGTAAGGAAGAAGGAACCGAGCATAATTATCGTTTTCCGTCGCTTCGATAAATCTACTCTTCGAAAGACGATAGGACTATCTGTATACGGGTAAAATCAGGGGGATTGTTTTCCCAGATTCCCCGATGAGGAAACAAAGAGGAAGCACGATTTCACATGATTATAAGCGAGGCCCAAAGACCCCTCGTATCAAAGTCCGGGAGGAATAAATGATGTATCTGGAGTTGGGCACGGTGAAATAACGGACCCAGACCAAGTATAGTTTTTGGACCTCGGGAAATGCGGAGAACAGTTATGCATGACGAGTAAGGGCCATTATATTCGCCCTCAGCCGGATATCACGGCACGAATCCCGTCCGGTATCAACTGCGGATCGATATTTACCGGGAAAAGAAGATTTTTACCTTATTTAGATTTGTACTAGGACTGAATTCCCCTACTATATAAAAGGGAAGGTTTCTTTTATTTTGACACATTGTGACATGCAAATCAAAGCAATAAAAGTTTATTTTTGTCTTCTAGCTATTGTTCTAAGTGTTCTTAGTTTGATCTCTTCTTTATTCGCGAGTGAGTTTGTAGCGAGGGTCCATCCGAGGACGAATCCCACCATTCAACCTAAGATCAGGCTTAATCATCATATTGCGTTTGGTTTGATTATTTATTTTATCTTTAACTCAATTACCTGTTGTTCTTAATCATTCGTATTGAATTAAATCACATATTCTTTAAACCGTGTACAAATTTTATTATTATTCGTTTTTTAGGGTAAATACACTTAACAATTACAACACTACACGTTAATAATAAAATGGTCCCAATATTTGAAATATATAACTTCCGGTAAGCATTTTTGTTTTTAGTGATACCTTTTTCACATTTCTTAAATAAAATATTATTGAAAAATTAAATAAGTAGAGATTTCTTTTTTAATCAAATAAATAGAGATTCACTAATAAGCTTTTGACTGGATTATCTATATATACTTTATCGGGATGAATTTTACAATCAAGAAACCAAAGTTATTTATTTTCACCATTATTAGGTCCCATGCTTACTCAACAAAACATCATTTTAAAAAGAATTACAAATAAAAGGTTTTTTTTTTTATGGAGAAATGGAACTGGACTAACACTAGCTAGATATAAAGATAAGATACCAGTAGAGAAATATGGTTAAAAAACGAGTGAGAGGATAATAATAATAATAATAATAATAATAATAATAATAATAATAATAATAGGATTGAATTGTATTAGACCGTTTTGTAACTCGTGATAGGTAGAGTTGCAGTTCTTTATCCATATGTTTATGAGTGTGTAGACTGGTTCTGATATGACCAGGGGTGTAAGAACATTCATGGTCTCTCCGTTCACGGTCATTCCGGTCATGTTTTCGATCTCTATCTCTATCCTTGTTCCTCTCTCTGTCTCTCTCCTGGTGACGCTCCACGATCCCGGTCAAGTTCATGGACATGGTATCAAGTTTGGTCACGATCCCGGTCAAGTTTGGGAATAAGGAAAGGAGAGTGAAAGTGTTTTGAAGTTTGAAAAATGAAGAGATAATGATTTTGTTTTTCTCTGTCACGACCCCTAATCCCAATTACGGGATCGTGATGACGCCTAAGTTGCTAGGCAAGCTAACGTTAGTTACACAGGTATTTACTTTAACAATTTTAAAAGCAGATTAATGAGATGATAAAGTTGTAGAACTTTAAAATACATAATAAATTCCATACACATTGTCTAGTCTAAACCCAGAATCTGGTGTCACAAGTACATGAGCTGCTAAAGATGCTACAAACAAGGTCTGAGTGAAAATACAATTGTCCGAATGATATAAACAATATAAAATATAAGAAGGAACTTCAGGGTCTGTAAACACCATGCAGCTCTACCTCAAGTCTCAGAATAATGACAGTCCGAGTAAGCCTCCACAAACGCTGTTGGGACAAACACTAGAATCTGCATAAGAAGTGCAGAAATATAGTATGAGTACAACCGAACTCATGTACTCCGTAAGTGTCGAGTCTAACCTCGGCGAAGTAATGATGGAAGCTATAACAAGACACTCACTATAAACTTGTACGAGTATGAGTAAAGACAAAAGCAGAATAGACAAACAACGATTAACATGAAAAACATAACAGGAAAATACATAATAGAGGGCCCCATAATATAATCTATGCTCAAATTCACAACACGACACATATACGGAACCAACAGTCAAGAACAATCATAATGTATATCTTCTCCGCTGGGGCGCACAACCCAATCCACACATATCTATACCAATATCGTTCCGGCGTGCAACCCAATCCCATATATAATATCAATATCCGTTGCGGCATGCAACCCGATCCCAAATATCATATCAATATCGTTGCGGCATGCAACCCAATACCATACATCGTATCAATATCAGTGGCAGCGTGCATGTGATGACCCGGTCGGTCATTTTGAGTATTTTAGCCCCGTTCCCCTATTTATTACCTCCTCTACATTATATTGTGATTATGTGACTTTCCGGGGTGGTTGGTTTTGCTTTCGGATGAGTTTTGGAGTGAAACAGGACACTTAGTCCCAAAGTTGGAAGCTTAAGTTAAAAGAGTTCACCGGAGTTTGACTTTTGTGTAGAAGATTCCGGAATGGCATTTTGACGGTTCTGATAGCTCCATATGGTGATTTTGGACTTAGGAGCGATTCTGGATATTGATTTGGAGGTTCGTAGGTTGTTTCGGCTTGAATTGGTGAAAGTTAGAAAGTTGAAGGTTTGGAAGGTTAAGAAGTTTGGATGGGAATTCACTTTATTGATATCGGGTCCGGATTTTGGTCTCGAAAGTTAGAATAGGTCCGTTGTTTCAATTATAACTTGTGTGAAAAATTTGAAGTCAAAGGGAGTTGGTTTGATATGTTTCGGCATTAATTTTAGAAGTTAGAAGTTCATAAGTTCATTAGGCTTGAATCGATGTGCGATTCATGGTTTTAGTGTTGTTTGATGTGATCTGAGCTTTCGAGCAAGTTCCTATCATGTTTTATGACTTGTTGGTATGTTTGGACGGGGTGCCGGGGACCCTGGGTGTGTATCGGATTGAGTCCGGATCATTCAATGTTGAATTGAGACTGCTGGTTTTTTTGTTCTGGTCTCCTTCTATGCGTACGCGAAGATTCTCCCGCGATTGCGTATTGTCCTTAGGGACGGATGGAGTTTTACTCCTCGCGTTGGCGAAGTCAGGGACACGATTGCAATGGTTTAGTAGTTTGTGCATCGCGAACACGTGCGTGGAAACGCGTTCACGTATAAGAAAGGAGATACTGAGCTGAGGCACGCAATGTTCTTCATGTTCGCGTGGTCTGGAACGCGATCGTGTAAAATGAGGAAGGCAGGTGATCGCGTTCGTGACTGCTGTCACGAGATCGAGTAAGAGGTTTTATGGTTGGGAGGTTTTGTTCTCCACGATTGTGAGTGCTTGTCTGCGATCGCGTAAGACAATAACTGGGCAGCGGTATATTATTTCCAAATCGAGGGTTTTGTTCCATTTTTCATCTTTTGAGCTAGAGACCTCAGTTTTGGGCAATTTTTTAAGAGATTTTTAAAGTAGTTGATTGGGGTATGTGATTTTAACTCGGATTTGATTATTATACATGAATCCATCATTATTTTTACCATTTAATTAGTGATTTGGGTTGAAATAATTGATGAAATTTGTGAAAACTCCATAAGCTATATTTTGAGTATTTAAAAGGCAATTTGAGGTCGTATTTGAATAATTTTAGTATGGCTGGACTCGTTATTGAATGGGTCTTCGGATTTTGTAAGTTTGATTGGGTTCCGAGATACGAGCTAGGGGTTGACCTTTTAGTTGACTTTTTATTTTTCTTTAAATATTGCAACTTTATTGTCTGGAATAGTTTCCTATAGGTTGTATTTATGGAATATATTTATTTTAGCTAGATTCGAGCCGTTCGGAGTTGGATATTCACGGAAAAGACTTACTAGTGGATTGAGTCAGCATGTTTTGAGGTAAGTGTCTTGCCTAACTTTGTGTGGGGGAATTACCCCTTAGGATTGATGTTGTTTTGTGTTAATTGTGATACGTGAAATCCTTGTACGCAAGGTGACGAGTGAGTACGCGGGC
Source organism: Nicotiana obtusifolia (assembly GCA_002018475.1). Lineage (NCBI taxonomy): Eukaryota > Viridiplantae > Streptophyta > Magnoliopsida > Solanales > Solanaceae > Nicotiana > Nicotiana obtusifolia. The sequence goes on along the minus strand of MCJB01050920.1, from coordinate 120,685 downwards.
TAAATATAGCAATAGACTGGTTTAAGCTATGTAGAACCTTTTTCATGCTTTTAATTGAGTTGTCATAACATGTTATATTCTTCATCGTTAATCTATCCTTACATGTGTCACTTGACATTGTTAAAACTTGTCTCATCTGTTACTTGTTATTTGCCCATACATGCTTAGTTGAAGTTACTGTTTTCTCATTGCCTTGTTAAATATTTAACTGTTGAGTTACCTTACTTGAAGTTGCTATTTCTTGGAATATCTTATTGTTGAGTTTTGGTGTTGAAGTTGTAAAAGTCGTGCTCACATTGAGGCAAAGTTGTAAATTGTTGAAATACCATTCTTGTTGAGCTATTCACTTTCGACTGTTATTGTTGAGACTCTTGTACCCATTGTGGTTAAGCCATGGGCTATTTATTGTGGAAACATTGTTATTGTTGACTTCTTTGGCAAGTTGTGGTATTGTGCACTTGAGGTACGATTTGTGATACATTCTAATATTGATACGCATGCGGTGGTATAAGGATAGGGGTTGATACGCATGCAGTGAGATAAGGTGGGCTTGATACGCGTGTTGCTAGTAGTGGAACTAATCGAAGCCACGTGGTATGATAAGGTGGACTAAAACGTGGGTAACTATTTCGAGAAAAATGATTTTTAAATCTAAATGCAAGGCTCCCACGGTGATATAAGGAAAGATTGTGATTGTGATTATGAAATGAGATACGAGGCAGTACCTCGGACATGATTCTTGTTATTATCTTTCATTTACATCACTTGTGTTTTGTTTGCATCGTTTTCTTGGTGTTCTTATTATGTGCTTCCTCCCTTGATGCATTTAATGCTATAACATTCGGTGAAGCTTATCTTGTTGTATTTCTTCATTGTTCCATTCCTTGTTTCCATTATTATGTTGTACTATACATGTTCAACTTCTTTATTTATTCCAGTAGTGTTGTGACATGACCTCGTCACTACTCCATCGAAGTTAGACTTGGTACTTACTGGGTACCGTTATGGTGTACTTATACTACGCTTCTGCACATCTTTTTGTGTAGATCCAAATACTTCATACTAGCCTAAGCATCCGTGAGTTGAGCTTGGATCGGAGACATCAAGGTATACCTGCCGGCATTCGTAGGCCTCGGAGTCACCCTCTATCTTAGTTTCTATTGCATACTCCTATTGTAGATACTGATGTATTAGGGATGTTTCAGAATACTCGTGTAGAGCTTATGACTCGGTCTCACCAGATTTTCGGTGTTATTTTCAGTTGTATTGTGGAGTCCTTTTTATGATAGCTATTAGTTTAATTGGAAGTTTTATTATTATTTCTGTTAATTCTTCATGTATGTTAGGGTTACCTAGTCTTAGAGACTAGGTTCTATCACGACATTTTACGGAGGGATATTGGGGTTGTGACAGTGCAACTTGATTCCATATATCATACCAATATCCATTGCGGTGTGCAACCTGATCCCATGTATCATACCAATATCTATTTCAGTGTGCAACCCTATCCTATATAAATAAAATGTATGTACAATGCTACAACCAACTAGGACGTATTCCACAATGAAACGCAACAAGGGAAATAAACAAATAAAGACATAAGGCAAGTAGAAGTGGCTATCTAACAACATATAGAAACGTGAAGTAAGGATAGGCAGTCAATAAATGAAGATACAAATACATGGAAACACTTAGAAAATTAAGACATGTAACGAATGAAAGCATGAATTTAATAAGTAAAGACAAGTAACAATTAAAGCATGTAACATGTAGTAACATAGAATAAATGAAGACATGAAGTAATTGAAGACAACAACTAAGTAGCCTGCCCCGCATGCTTACCTATAACAAAGTATATACAATCATAACCTTGGATATACACCATTCCCATAAATTAAGTAGAAAATAGACCAATCAAGTCCTAACTCCCTCAAATAACGGTTAGTCATGAGACTTACCTCTTTTCGAAATCAAATCAATAATCAACCACGACGTTTACTTTAGACCAAGCCTTCAAACCAACTGAATCCAGCCAAATATCATTCAAACAGTCCAAATAAGCATTAGAAACTACCCACTGATGAAAAAGGTTCAGTTTTGATCCTTTTATGAAAGAGTCAATAAAAGTCAACCCCGGACTCGCTTGGTCGAAATTTGGTATTTAGACAAAATCCCAATTACCCATTCACCCCGAGCCTAGTTATGTGATTTGTTACAAATCCAACCTCAATTTGAGGTCTAAATCTCAATTTTATAAAATTTCTAAATTCTACCCAAAACCCCTACTTTCTCGCTTGAAATTTATGGATTTGATGTTAAAATTCATGAAAAGTAATTGAAATTTATTGAAAACTAGTTAAGGATGATTACCAATGAATTTAGGAAGAAAAAGCTCTCAAGAAATTGCCTATATGGAGTCTAGGGTTGAGAAATGGTATAAAATGAGCTAAGTCCCAATTTTTCCATCTTTTACCCAGCTGCATGTGTCGCAATTGCAAACTCATTCGCAATTGTGATGCCCGCAAATGTGAACAATAGTTAGCAAATGCGAACTATGCCACAGTCCCTCAAAAGTTACAAATGTGACAAAAGCCTTGCATTTGCGACAACCCCTATGTGCGCAAATGCGATCCTATTGTGCAGCTATCCTAAACGCCCAAAGGTCACAAACGCGACCAAGAGGCTTGCAAATGCGAAGGTCCAACATCCGCAAAAGCGAACCTGTCCTCGCAAATGAGAAGACACCCAACCCAGCCCCATTTCGCAAATGCAATGCATTGACAGCAAAAGCATGCTTGCATTTGCGAGCAGGACCTCGCAAATGCGAGATCTGCAGACCCACACCGGTAAGAACTGATACTCAGCCATTCCAAAACTTTCCAAAACACATCTGAAACTTCCCTGAGCCTTTCGGGCTCAAATCCGAGCATTCACACAAGTGTATTAGTATTATACAAACTCGCTCGCGAACTCAAATCATCAAAGTAACATCAAATATCATGAATCGATCGTCAAAACTCAAATTTTCAACTTTGAAACTCATTCTTTCCAATTTTTCTCATAAGGCCCTGAAATGCGCTCGGATTGCTCGGGACCCCAAACAAACATGCATAAAATTTCAAACAATTATACAAACCTACCGAAATCGCCAAAATACCGATTAGAGGTTGTTTACCAAAAACGTTAACTGTGGTCAACCAAACCTCATTTTAAGTCAAAAATCACATTTTCTTCAAAATTTCACATAACAACTTTTCGAAAAATGACACGGACCACGCACGCAAGTCATATAGATGAAGATATAAGAGTTCTCGGAACACAGAAATAAAGGCTAGTACTCAAATGACCTATCGAATCGTCACATTCTCCACCTCTAAAAGAAACATTCGTCCTCGAACGGACATAAAAATGTACCCGGACTGGTAAAAATGTTGGAAGTACCTACTCCGCATATCGGACTCAGACTCCCACGTAGCCTCCTCAATCAGCTGACCTCTCCAATGCACTTTCACGGAAGGAAATATCTTAGATCTCAACTTCCCAACCTGCTAGTCCAGAATAGCCACCGACTCTTCCTCATAGGTCAAATTCGCATCAAGCTGGACTGTGCTGAAGTCCAAAACATGTGATCTATCCTCATGGTACTTCTTAAGCATGGAAACGTGAAATACTGGATGTACCCTTACCAGGTTAGGAGGCAATGTAAGCCTATAAGCAACCTATATAAGTATCTCCAAAATCTCAAATGATCCAATAAAATTGGGGCTTAACTTGCCGTTACTCCCAAACCACATTATGCCATTCATAGGCGAAACTCGGAGAAGAACCTTCTCACCCGCCATGTACGCCACATCTTGAGCCTTCCGGTCAGCATAATTCTTTTTCCTAGACTGAGTTGTACGAAATCGCTCTTGAATAACCTTAACATTTTCCAAAGCATCACAGACCAAATCAGAGCCCAACAATCTAGCCTCATAGGGATCAAACCAACCAACCGGCAAACGACATCTCCTCCCATATAAGGCCTCGTATGATGCCATCTGGATGCTCGACTGATAGCTGTTGCTGTATGTGAACTCCTTTGGAGGTAAAAACTTGTCCCACTGACCCCTGAATTCATAGAGCATGCCCATAATATATCCTCCAATATCTAAATAGTGCACTCGGATTGTTCGTCCATCAAAGGATGAGATGCGGTACTCAGCTCGACCCGCATGCTCAACTCATGCGGCACGACTCTCCAAAAATGTGATGTCAATAGTGTGCCCCAATCAGAAATGATGTAAAATGGGAACAACGTGTAGGCGGATAATCTCCCAAATGTAAATTTGAGCCAACCGCTCTGAAGAATCAGAAGTCATCACAGGAATAAAGTGTGCGAACTTAGTCAACCTGTCCACAATAACCCAGATTGTTTCATATTTCCTCAAGGTCCGTGGTAAGCCCTACCACAAAGTTCATAGTGATGCGCTGCCACTTTCACTCCGGTATCTCTAATCTTTGAGTCAACCCACTCGATTTCTGATGCTCGTACTTCACCTGTTGACAATTCAAACACCGAGAGACATGACTAACAATATCTTCTTCATCCTTTGCCACTAATAGTGTTGTTTCAACTCACGGTACATCTCCGTGACTCCTGAGTGAATGGAATACCGTGAACTATGAGCCTCCTTAAGGATCAACTCTCTCAACCTATCAACATTTGGAAATCCGGATCTGAAGCCGCATAACACCACCATCTCCAATCACACCCTCCTTGGCTCCACCCCACTCCACCATGTCTTTCAACACAAACAAGTGAGGATCATCAAACTGGCGAGCCTTGATACGCTTCAACAACAATGACTGTGCCACAACATGATGACGTCCAAATCCACTCCTCAAAGAGTAAGCAGACACGGTTGCATACAATATAATTTATCCAGCTATGATTCGGGGTCAAATCCCACAAATGTAGGTGATTAGGCAAGTAAGAGAATTTTTGCTTAGTATTCCAAGCCAAACACTAATAAGGTGTTTTGAGAAAATATTATAACTAAATACAAAAATCTAAACTAACCTAGAAACCAAGTAAAATGATCAATGTCTATGAACATGGATACAACAGGAATTACACTCAAGTAACGATCCAGTGTATTTCATGATTGTACAAGTATAAGTGAGTTTATGTTAATTAGTTGTTACAACCCATATTTGCATACGTTAGATTACGCCATAAGTTAGTCTACGTAGGTCCGAGAACAGATTATATTTGAGATGATAAGAATTTAGTCCTATTGGTCTTAAATGATACAAGGGTGTATAAGAGTGATTAACAAATATTAGAAGTTAAACGAATTAAGGATGTTGTGACTCATATTTCGGGTAAATCGAGAGGTGATTAATATTACCAAGAGGTCATGTTTTAAGGTATTTGAATCATATAATATCCGTATCATAAGTCTTGAAGTCAAACGAGTTATGAAACAAAAGTCGACAAAAGTTGTCACAAATTAGGTTCATAATTTTACTTAAACATTAGGTCAAATGTTTCTAAGCTTTTCTCTCAATTTACAAGGAATTACGGGGTGATCTACCTACCAAATTAAATATCTATGAGTCTAGTTTCCAATTCATTAAACCGTTTGTCAATACGATCTCGGAGTATAGAGATAATTATATTTCCACAGACCTGCGCAAATTGGTAGGTGACAAGAAGGTGCATCGCCTACTTGCCAAAATTAGAAGACAAAATTAAAAGTCCCAAAGTCAGCCAAGAGAGGAATTTTAAGGGATTATAAAATCAGTTATTTCACTCTTATTTCAGACCTTCAAAACAAAATTGAACCCCTGCAACCCCTTCCCAAAAATCCTACACAAACCTTAATCGATTTTCCCTCTCTTTCAAGTTCTAATTGGGGATGAAACGTAGAGTTTGAAGAACCAAGGAAAGGGATGAGTTATCCAACAAGTAAGGTAAGTTTACTGCTCTCTTTCATACATTTTTTCTCATGTGAGTTCATGGTAATTTCTTCTATACATGTAAGAAGTCACGGGACGGTGATCGGAAGCCGTGAGTTCGAGTTATTCACTTGTAGCGGACTGTTTTGTGGACTATTTTGTGTTGCTGTTGAGCTACGTGTTTTACTAATGTTTTGTGGAGTTTTGGAGGAAGAAGGGTGTGGAGAAAAACCATATAGATTTAGGGTTGTGGGCTGATAGTTCTTTGTAACATTTCCGGGTCGTTTGACACGACTACGGTAGGCATCGTATGTATGAAGTGATTAGCTTGTGCGTGGACTGTTTGGGGAGGCTCAATATGATTATTATTGATGTTGTTTGGGCTGTTTGGTGATTTTTTTGAATTGTGTGAAGTCATATATATAGGGGAGGTGCTGTCCGTTTCATCGCAAAATAGGTTACAGTTGATACATAATAGTTACGACGCTTAAACGATAATGGTAGTGTCATTTCTTTTATCGTAGAGTAAGGAGTCGCAGAATTTTCATAGCTTGAGGTTGGGAAGTATGTAAAAGGTATGTGAGACTGTCCCTTTCCTTCTTTTCCACGACTCTGATTGTACTTAATGCAATGAACGAGCCTCGAAAGATACTATACTCTTAGAAGGTAGTAGTACTTATATTGTTTCCCCTCTTGTGGAAGGATTGATGTTGATGTTACTTCTTTGACCTTACGCCACTCCGTAAGGTTGAAAGTGTGATTCGAATGAGTCCAGCATGCATTATATATTTTACTCTACCGAGCCGCGCTATAGCCGGCCGGGTATGGCACCTATTGTGCAACTATATATATGTATCTATTTTACTCTACTGAGTTGCGCTATAGTCGGCATCTATTTTACTCTACCGAGTCCGCGCTATAGTCGGCCGGGTATGGCACCTACTATGCAACCACAGATCAGTTGGGTATGATGTTACCGAGCCTTATGATGGCCGGGGTATGATATGATGATGACGAGGCCCACAGAGGCGTATGTATATGATGATTTTAAACGGATATATATGTATATGCACATCAGGCATTGCATGATTAGTCGCCCTCAGAGGCACTCAGATGTTACAAGGTGTATATTTTCTGTCCCTATGCACATTACTGTTCTTACATTATGCTTTCCTGCCTTACATACTCAGTACCTTATTCGTACTGACGTCTTTTTATTTGTGGATGCTGCATGTCGTACTGCAGGTCCTGATAGACTGGTAGGCGAAGCTCCCCCACCACAGTAGGCTGCCAGTTTAGCGGTTATTGGCGAGATCCCTCCTCCAAACTTGCCGTGGTCCTGGTATGCATTTTTGTTATAGGCATTATGGGTATGTTGGGGCCCTGTTCCGGCAATGCTGCATCACTTATGTTCCTTTAGAGGCTCATAGACAAGTGTCGACTCATGTATAGTTAGGATTGCCTTGTCGGCAAATTTATTTTTGTTGTATAGTTTTACATGACAGCCTTGTCAGGCCATGTTATATATATGTTTATGCCATTATCTAGAATTTTGGCTGATTAGGATTATTGTCTGCCGTTCATACTGATCTCGTCGGCCCTTATAGATAATAAGAAAGGTTAGATAAAATGTACGTTGGTACTCCGCACGTATGGCCCGGGTGCCCGTCATGGCCCTCCGATTTGGGTCGTGACAAACTTGGTATCAGAGACGGTCTATCCTAGGGGTTGTCTATGAGCCGTTTCTAGTAGAGTCTTGATTATGGATGTGTAACGCGCCACATTTATAATCAGGAGGCTGCATAACATTTAGGATTGTTACCTTTTTCCTAAATCTAGATCGTGCGCAGAGCTGAGTCGTATGTATTCGTCTCTAATATTCACCATGTTCTTTTCAGCGATGCCAACGACTAGGAAGCAAGTGATTAGTAGACACCTTGATATAGCCGCGGGAGAGGGAACCAGTCAGGTGCCTCCCGCCAGAGAAGGCCAAAGTGAGCCTCAGAGTGAGATGCCATCTCAGACCTCATTTACTCCTTCTCCTCCAGGGGATATTAGAAGGCACCCAACATCTCCAGTTCCTCTATCTGGTACTACAAACCAGGATATGCGGAGTGCGGTACAGTTGTTGACTAGCTTGGTAGCTTCTCAGGCTCAGAGGCAGAATACCGGTGCTGTTGATAAAATGGTTAGTGCGAGAGTTCGTGATTTTATTAATCTGGATCCTCCAGTGTTTACCGGGTCAGACCCCGAGGAGGACCCGTAGACTTTTATTGATCAGATTCATCGTACACTGCAGGTTATGTATGTAGTGATACGGAGGCAGTAGATTTGGCTTCTTATCGGTTACGGGATTTAGCGGTTCTCTGGTATGATAGTTGGGAGAGATCCAAGGGTTTGAACGCTCCTCCAACTGTGTATAAGGAATTTTCTGAGGCCTTTCTTCGTCACTACTTGCCAGTTGAGATACGACGAGCTAGAGCTGATAAGTTCTTGAACCTTAGACAAGGTAATATGGGTGTGCGAGAGTACTGTATGCAATTTGATTCTTTAGCAAGGTATGCTCCCCATATGGTGGCCGAGATGAGTGACAGGGTTCATTTGTTCGTGAACGGGTTGGGACCACATCTGATAAATGAGTGCATGCCAGCCTCCTTGGTAGATGGCATGGATATTTCCTGTATTCAGGCTTATGCCCAGACCCTAGAGGATCGTAAGCGCCAGCAGAGGGCAGATAGGGAGTAGGATAGGGGCCAGCATAAGAGGGCGATATTTGCAAGGTATTCTGATGACTTCGGAGGCAGCGTCAAGCCCCAGTCTTCGAGGAGTTCGATGCTATCTGTAGCTAGTGCTCCTCCACAATTTCAGAGACCTCGATATGATCGATTTACCTATTCTGGTCCAGGTCAGAGTTCGCGGGCATCAGGCTCACAACATCACAGGGATACTAGTCAGACGAGACCCACAACACCACGTTGTGATTAGTGCGGCAAGGCTCACTTTGGACTGTGCCGTCGAGGTTCTGATGCATGTTATTCTTGCGGACAGCCTGGCCATATGATGCGGGATTGTCCTAATAGAGGAGGTGATGGTATGGCTCAGCCGACTGGATCTGCGTCTGGTTGTTCCTCATCAGTTCGACCTCCAGCACGGGGTCTTCAGCAGTCAACAGGTCGTGGTAGAGGTAGAGGTGCAGTGCCGAGTTCAAGTGGTGCTCAAAATCGAACCTATGCTCTAGTAGGTCGGCAGGATCTCGAGTCGTCTCCAGATGTTGTTATAGGTATATTGTCTGTATTTTCTTATGATGTATATGCGCTGATTGATCCGGGATCTACATTATCATATGTTACACCCTTTGTAGCTAATAAGTTTGGCATTGAACCTGAATTGATAAGTAAAACCCCTGCGGTATCTACTCCAATAGGAGATTCTGTGATTGCTAGAAGGGTATATAGAGGTTGCACTATGATGATTTGTAGTCGTCGAACCTCGAAAATTTTATTTGAGTTAGAAATGGTTGATTTCGATGTGATAATGGGAATGGACTGGTTGGCCTCATGCTATGCAAATGTTGATTGTCGTACGAAGATGGTTAGGTTTCAATTTCCTGGTGAATCCATCATTGAATGGAAGGGGAACATTGCTACACCGAAAGGTAGGTTTATTTCCTATCTTAAGGCAAGGAAAATGATCTCAAAAGGTTATATTTATCATCTTGTTCGCGTTAGGGATGCGAAGACGAAGCTGCCTACTCTACAATCAATCCCCGTGGTCAATGAATTTCCAGATGTTTTCCCAGATGAACTCCCAGGCCTTCCTCCTGAAAGGGAGATTGAGTTTAGTATTGATGTGTTGCCTGACACTCAACCGATCTCTATCCCTCCATACCGAATGGCCCTGACAGAGTTGCGAGAGTTGAAGGCGCAGTTGAAGGACTTGCTGGATAAGGGCTTCATTAGGCCTAGCACTTCACCTTGGGGTGCGCAAGTCCTATTCGCGCGGAAGAAAGATGGGTCATTACGGATATGTATCGACTATCGACAGCTGAATAAGTTTACTATAAAGAACAAGTATCCACTTCCAAGAATTGACGACCTTTTTGACCAACTCCAGGGTGCCAAGTATTTCTCCAAGATTGATTTACGTTCAGGGTATCATCAGGTGAGGGTTAAGGAGAAGAATATTCCAAAGACGGCCTTCCGGACAAGATATGGGCACTTTGAGTTCTTGGTGAGGTCATTCGGGCTAACAAATGCCCCAGCAGCTTTTATGGATCTCATGAATACTGTATTCAGACCCTATCTTGATGTGTTCGTGATTGTATTCATTGATCACATTCTGGTGTATTCCCGTTCGGAGGCGGAACATGCGGGCCACTTGCTGATAGTATTACAGACGCTTCAGGATCATAAGTTATATGCTAAGCTCTCCAAATGTGAATTCTGGCTGAACTCAGTAGCATTCCTTGGCCATGTGATATCTGACGAGGGTATTAGTGTCGACACTCAGAAGATCGATGCAGTAAAGAATTGGCCGAGACCTACAACACCATCAGAAGTTCGCAGCTTTCTGGGGCTAGCAGGATATTAAAGGCGGTTTGTAGAAGGGTTTTCCTCTATATCAGCATCATTGACTAAGTTAACACAGAAAGCTACCAAGTTCCAATGGTCTGACGCTTGTGAACGTAGTTTTCAGGAGCTGAAGAATCGATTGACATCCACCCCAGTGCTCACCCTTCCCGAAGGAACAGAAGGTTATGTGGTATATTGTGATGCCTCAGGTATAGGTTTGGGGTGCGTATTGATGGAGCGTGGGAAGGTGATTGCTTATGCATCAAGACAATTGAAGAAGCATGAAAAGAATTATCCAACCCATGATTTGGAATTGGCTGCAGTAATATATGCTTTGAAGATATGGCGGCACTACTTATACGGCGTCCATGTTGACATCTACACAGATCACAAGAGTTTACAATACATCTTCAATCAGAAGGATTTGAAATTGAGGCAGCGTAGGTGGCTCAAATTACTGAAAGACCACGACGTCGAGATATTGTATCATCCCGGTAAAGCCAATGTTGTGGCAGACGCTCTCAGCCGTAAATCAATGGGAAGCTTAGTACACATTGAAGCAGGTAGATGGGCGTTGGCTAAAGAGCTTCATCAGCTAGCCAATATGAGAATCATATTATTAGACTCTAATGACGGAGGTGTTACTGTACATAATACATCAGAATCATCTTTGGTAGCCGAGGTAAAAGCACAGCAATATGAAGATCCTATCTTAGTACGATTGAGAGAGAGCATTCAACAGTGTAAAATTACGGCTTTTGAGATTGGAGGAGATGGGGCATTGAGATACCAGGGCCGATTATGTGTGCCTAATGTGGCAGGGTTGCAAGAGAAGATTATGAAGGAGATTCATCAATCCTGATATTCCATCCATCCCGGTTCGACAAAGATGTATCATGACATTAAGGAGCAGTACTGGTGGGATAGCATGAAGAAGTCTATTGCAGAATTTGTAGCCCAGTGTCCCAATTGTCAACAAGTAAAGATAGAACATTAGAAACCCGGTGGATTGCTTCAGAATATAGAGATTCCGACTTGGAAATGGGAGGTGATTAATATGGACTTCATTATTGGATTACCTCGCTCTTATCATAAGTTTGACTCCATTTGGGTGATAGTCGATCGACTTACAAAATGTGCTCATTTTCTGCCAGTTAAGACAACTTACACAGCTGAAGATTATGCGAAGCTGTGTATCAAGGAGATTGTTAGGCTTCATGGTGTGCCGGTGTCTATTATATCAGACCAAGGAGCTCAATTTACGGCTAATTTTTGGAGGTCTTTTCAGAAGGGTTTAGGCACACAAGTGAATCTAGGCACGACATTCCATCCGCAGACTGACGGACAGGCTGAACGTACTATTCAGGCACTTGAAGATATGCTATGAGCAAGTGTTCTAGATTTCAAGGAGAACTGGGATGATCATCTGGCACTGATAGAATTTGCCTACAATAATAGTTACCATTCCAGTATTAAAATGGCTCCGTACGAGGCACTATACGGGAGGAGATGTAGATCACCAGTTGGATGGTTCGAAGTCTATGAAACAGAATTATATGGGCCATATTTGATTCACCAAGCCATTGAGAAGGTGAAGGTGATACAGGAACGATTGAGGATGGCACAAAGCAGGCAAAAGTCTTATTCCGATGTCCGACGTCATGATCTAGAGTTTGAGGTTGGTGATTGGGTTTTTCTGAGGATCTCACCAATGAAGGGTGTTATGCGTTTTGGGAAGAAAGGTAAGCTGAGTCCAAGGTATATCGGTCCGTAAAAAATTCTTTGACGAATTAGACAGGTTGCTTATGAGTTAGAATTGCCATCTGAATTGGAATTTGTCCATCCGATATTCCACGTATCTATGTTGAAGAAATGTATTGGAGACCCTTCTCGGGTCGTCCCTATCAAAGATGTACAAATTACAAGGGATCTGTCATATGAGGAAATGCCAGTAGCTATATTAGACCGACAAGTCCGCAAGCTAAGAACAAAGGATGTAGCTTCCATTAAAGTATTGTGGAGGAACAAGAATACGGAAGAATGACATGGGAAGCAGAGGATGAGATGAAGTCTAAATACCCTTACCTGTTCTAGAATGGAGATAATGAGGGTGCCAGAGGAACGCAGGAAAAATTAAACGGAGAAACGTCTCTACGAGGGAAGCAATAACTTGAGAATACTCTTTCTTAATACAAAATGGTGATATGCGGATAATGTACGTAGCTATAATACTTTGTGTGGCCTTGTAACGCCATAGATTGGGTTTAACTGCTTGCAAGTTTTGCTAGTGTCCATTTTATAGAGGAAACTCAGCCGGAAATTTACGTCAAGAAATCCACGTTGAGTTAGACTCCCCGTAAACCCTTATATTCGAGGACGAATGTTCCTAAGGGGGGAGGGTGTTACAACCCATATTTGCATACGTTAGCTTATGCCATAAGTAAGTCTACGTAGGTCCGAGAAGAGATTATATTTGAGATGATAAGAATTTAGTCCTATTGGTCTTAAATGATGCAAGGGTGTATAAAGGTGGTTAACAAGTATTAGAAGTTAAACGAATTAAGGATGTTGTGACTCATATTTTTCGGTAAATTGAGAGGTGATTAATATTACCAAGAGGTCATGTTTTAAGGTATTTGAATCATATAATATCTGTATCATAAGTCTTGATGTCAAACGAGTTATGAAACAAAAGTCGACAAAAGTTATCGCAACTTAGGTTCATAATTTTACTTAAACATTATGTCAAATGCTTCTAAGCTTTTCTCCCACTTTACAAGGAATTACGGGGAATCTACCTACTAAATTAAAGATCTATGAATCTAGTTTCCGCATTAAACTGTTTGTCAATACGATCTCGGAGAATAGAGATAATTGTATTTCCCCAGCTGCACAGATTGGTAGGTGACAAGTAGGTGCATCACCTACTTGCCAAAATTAGAGGACAAAATTAAAAATCCCAAAGTCGGCCAAGAGAGGACTTTTAAGGGATTATAAACTCAGTTATATCACCTTTATTTCAGACCTTCAAAACCAAATTGAACCCCTGCAACCCCTCCCCAAAAATTCCCACACAAACCCTAATCGATTTTCCCTCTCTTTCAAGTTCTAATTGGGGGTGAAACCTAGAGTTTGAAGAACCAAGGAAAGGGCTGAGTTATCCAACAAGTAAGGTAAGTTTACTGCTCTCTTTCATACATTTTTTCTCCTGTGAATTCATGGTAATTCGTTCTATACATGTAATAACTCACGGGACGGTGATCGGAAGCCGTGAGTTCGAGTTATTCACTTGTAGCAGACTGTTTTGTGGATTGTTTTGTGTTGCTGTTGAGCTACGTGTTTTACTACTGTTTTGTGGAGTTTTGGAGGAAGAAGGTGTGGAGAAACACAATATAGATTTAGGGTTGTGGGCTGATAGTTCTTTGTAACATTTCCGGGTCGTTTGACACGACTACGGTGGCCATCGTATGTATGAAGTGATTAGCTTGTGCGTGGACTGTTTTGGGAGGCTCAATATGATTATTATTGATGTTATTTGGGCTGTTTGGTGATTGTTTTGAATTGTGTGACGTCATATATATAGGGGAGGTGCTGTCCGTTTCATCGCAAAATAGGTTACAGTTGATACATAATAGTTACGACGCTTAAACGATAATGGTAGTGTCTTTTCTCTTATTGTAGACTAAGGAGTCGCGGAATTTTCATAGCTTGAGGTTGGGAAGTATATACAAGGTATGTGAGACTGTCCCTTTCCTTCTTTTGCACGACTCTGATTGTATATAATGCAATGAACGAGCCTCCAAAGATACTCTACTCTTAGAAGGTAGTAGTACTTATATTGTTTCCCCTTTTGTGGGAGGATTGATGTTGATGTTACTTCTTTGACCTTACGCCACTCTGAAAGGTTGAAAGTGTGATTCCAATGAGTCCAACTTGTATTATCTATTTTACTCTACCGAGCCGCGCTATAGTCGACCGGGTATGGCACCTATTGTGCAACTATATATATGTATCTATTTTACTCTACTGAGCCACGCTATAGTCGACATCTATTTTACTCTACCGAGTCCGCGCTATATTCGGCCGGTTATGGCACCTACTGTGCAACCACTGATCAGTTGGGTATGATGTTACCGAGCCTTATGATGGCCAGGGTATGATATGATGATGATGAGACCCACAGAGGCGTATGTATATGATGATTTTAAACGGATATATATGTATATGCATATCAAGCATTGCATGATTAGTCGCCCTCAGAGGCACTCAGATGTTACAGGGTGTATATTTTCTATCCCTATGCACATTACTGTTCTTACATTATGCTTTCCTACCTTACATACTCCGTACCTTATTCGTACTGACGTCCTTTTATTTGTGGATGCTGCATGTCGTACTGCAGGTCCTGATAGACTGGTAGGCGAAGCTCCCCCACCACAGTAGGCTGCCAGTTCAGCTGTTATTGACGAGATCCCTCCTCCGGACTTGCTGTGGTCCTGGTATGCATTTTTGTTATAGGCATTATGGGTAGGTCGGGGCCCTGTTCTGGCAATGCTGCATCACTTATGTTCCTTTAGAGGCTCATAGACAAGTGTCGACTCATGTATAGTTGGGATTGCCTTGTCGGAAAATTTATTTTTGTTGTATAGTTTTTCATGACAGCCTTGTTAAGCCACATTATATATATGTTTATGTCTTTATCTGGAATTTTGGCTGATTAGGATTATTGTCTGCCGTTCATACTGATCTCGTCGGTCCTTATAGATAATAAGAAAGGTTAGATAAAATGTACGTTGGTACTCGGCACGTAAGGCCCGGGTGCCGGTCATGGCCCTCCGGTTTGGGTCGTGACATTAGCCTTGGATAATAATTCTATGCTAGCTTCTTACGAAGACTAACAAGATTTCCTAATTTATCTAACCCCAAAACAACTAAGAGATTAAGTGTATCCGAATGGCTATAAGTAGTTTAATCCAATCCCTAGGTAGAATCTGTAAAGTGAAGGTTAACGCCTCAAGTTGTTGTTAATTAATCATTTCCAACCCCAAATTACCTTTTCCAAGAAGATTATTTCAAAGTAAATGGGTGAGTCCTAGGGTTAGCTTGTCCACCTGGACACATTAAAGAACAAAATAATTAAAGAAACAATTAACTCACTTCAATATTAATAAAAATAATTCAATACATAAGCATAACAAGAGATTTAATCCAAACTTTCACAATGAATATTTCCATAAACAAGTTTCAAGTATTGGAGTAAATACGACACGCTTAGATATTCATTACAAATCAAGAAATTGAAGAAATAAGTAAAAATGGTAAGAAAATCTCATTCAAAGTCTTCAAATCTTCAACTCTCAAGTGTGTGTGCAAGAACCATAGCTCCAAAGCTTGTATTCCTTAGTCAAGAAGACCAAATATATGTCAAAGATATCTTCCAAAATGTGCTAGGTCGTGTATTTGTGGGTTTGGGACCAAAAAATATGAAATTCCAAATTTGCACAGAATTGAAGCCCATGGTTCGCATTTGCGAATAAAGGTTCGCATTTGTGAACCTGGACTCTACTGTTGACCATTGCATTTGCGACTAAGACGTTCAGTTTTGGAAACTTGGCCTTGTTCATCTGTATTCGCAATTGCAACGAAAGAGTCCACATTAGCGAACATCGACTGCCTAATTGACTTTGCATTTGCGGTCCTTCATTCGTATTTGTGACCTATGCCTTACTAAGTGGGATTCACAATTGCGCTCAAGGAGTTGGCATTTCGAAACTTGACTGGTATTGATTAACTTTGCAAATGCGAAGCCCAGTGTCACGACCCAAAATTCGCCTAGTCGTGATGGAACCTAACAAAACCTGTTGGGTAAGCTAAATAACAGCCAACACAATTCTAAAAATAATGATAAGAGTCGAGAAGTGGAATAACTGAATTTTATACAATAACCCAATGATTGGTAGTACAAGTCATGAGCTTCTAAGACTTAGAATTGCAAAGCTCGTACGAAATAAATACATCATTTATTCAAAATATACATAAATAGATATGCAAATCTAATGCTACCAAGAGCAAGTAACAACTATACTCGGAAAGCAGATACATCTTTAACGCCACGATACACAACAATATCACCTCCAAGATATGAGGTGCAGAAGTTTAGTATGAGTACGACCGAGCCCATGTGCGCAATAAGTAACAAACCTAACCTCAAGTTGAAAGCACTGACGAGCTATAAAGATGGTGAGAGTCCAATACCAATAGCCAATAACAATTCATAATAATATAATGGAGATAGTAAAAGTAAATAACTTAAGAAATATCATGCTCAGCTTGTTTACAGTTATGAAAAAGTAGACAAGCTTCTAGAGTATAACCGTCAAAATCCAAATGTTACCACTGAAATCAATTAAACATGAGTTTGTCAAAAGAACCATATTTTTTCCAATTCACAGCATCAGATAAGATTTTTCGTTTACCAGTTAGCATGAGGAAAATACACCTCTATGCCTACATATGAATATATACGTCAAGTCATCAATGTCATCTTGCTGTCTAGCTTGAGTAAATACATATCTATGCCTACATGTCAATTATACATGTCAAGTCAACAAATATCATCTCAATGTCTAGCATGAGAAAATACATCTCTATGCCTACATGTCAGATATACATGTCAAGTAGATAATTTCACAGTGATACCATTAAGTACACTCATCTCATTCTCAGCACACTCAAGGTGCTGGCTCAAATGGCCCACTTCATCACACACACAATCACTTAGCAATGTACAGGTGTCTGGCTCAAAAGCCACTCACCAAAGCTTGTGTATATATCATTGTGCTAGCACTCACTACTGGCATGTTAGACTCTGGAGGGGTGAATCCTGCCCAAGCGCTAATCAAAAGCCAATATGGTATGTTGCGGCGTGCAACCTGATTCAAATTTCAATCAATAGCCAATATGGCCTGTTGCGGCGTGCAACTCGATCCAAATATCAATCAATAGCCAATATGGCCTGTTGCGACGTGCAACCTGATTCAAATATCACTCACAACATGGCTCTATAGCCCACATCAGTCAACAACCTCTCAAGTCTCAAGGGCTCACTATTTTATAAAACTCATCCCAAACAGTATCACATATGGAAGACAACAACAACGTGTGATGTAACAAATAATTAATGTACATAGACTGAGATATGACATGCAAATGAGGAATCATGACTGATCAAATAACTGCGGTTACATCATACAACAAGAATAGCTCCATTATGTCTCAACCAAATAAGCACATAGCCTAGACATGATTTCTAACATGAATCATAGCTCAAGTAATCAGGCGAGTAAAGAAAACTAGGATATAATAAAGCATGATAGTAAAACAAGTACGGTAATATTCTAAAGTCCACTCGAATCATGAAAACCCTGGTGCACACACGCACGACCATCACCTAGCATGTGTGTCACCCCAACACTTTTTCATATAATATAGTTCTCAGGGTTAATTACCCTCAAATCCAAGTTTAAATATGTTACCTACCTCGAACAAGCATAATTAAATATCTAGCAAGCCAAATAATACTCTAAAAATACCATCATGCATGAATCAACCTCTGGACGGCTCAAAACTATCCAAAAGCAACTCAAAAACATCAAATAATTCTATAAGAAACAAACTCAAGCAATAAAGGTCAAATCTTTAGTAAAATACTCAAATTCAACCAAAAAATCAACTAGGGACCGCACCTAGGAACCCGTCAAAACTCATATATTCCGACAACCTATTCGAATATGAGTCCAACTATATAAATTTTACTCAAATCCGACTCCTAATCGATGTTCAAAACTCAATTATTCACTTAGGAAAACTTAGACAAAATTCCCCAATTTCTCTTTTAGAATCATCAATCAAATGCCAAAATCGAAGGTAGAATCATGTAACACAATCAAAACTGGGTAAAAATATTTACCCAATCCATGTGGTGAAATTCCTCTCCAAAATCGCCCAAAATCGAGTTCCAAATCTCCAAAGGCGATAAAATGAACAAACCCTCTAAATAAATAAGATCCGGCAGTGAATCCGCTTTTGTGGTCACTTAGTTGCATCTGCGACTTCCGCTTCTACAATCAATCTCTGCATTTTCGGACTCCGCCCCTAGGCCATTACTTTTGCTTTTGCGCCTCCTGTGCCGCTTCTACGGCTCCACACCTGCGCCCATAGCTCCGCATGTGCGACCACACCAGGACTCAAAAATCTCACCAATGCCAACATGATGCGCAATGGTCGAAATCAATCCGAAACACACTCGGACCCCTCGAGACCCCGTGTGAACATGCCAACAAGTCCCAAACACAACACGAACCTACTCAAGGCGTCAAAACAGACATAATAACATCAAAACCATGAATCGTCGATCAAGATCAATCTCTTGAGTTCATAAACTTCAAATTCTAACCAAGCTTCCGATGCAAGCCTAACCAATCCCGAATGAAGTCAAATTTTGCATACAAGTTACAAATTGCATAAAAAACGTATTCCAACTTTCGGAACAATAATCCAAACCCGATAACATCGAAGTCAACTCCTGGTCAAATCTATGAACTTTCCAAACCTTCAAATTGTCAACTTTCGCAAATTAGAGAGAAAATCTTTTAGAAATATCCAAATACAAATCCGGGCATATGCCCAAGTCCAAAATCATCATCCGGACCTAATCGAACTATCAAAACTCCGATCTGAGGTCAAATACACAAAAGTCAATTTTGGTCAAATCTTTCAAGTTAAAACTTCCTATTTTAGAATTATTCTCCCAAATCAATTCCAAACAAGTTGAAGACCAAAACGGACCTTACATGCAAGTCATAATACATCATATGATGCTATTAAATACCTCAAACCATCAAACAGAATGCCAATGCTCAAAACGACCGGTCAAGTCGTTACATTCTCCCCCATTTAAACATAGGTTCGTCCTCAAACGTGCCAAGAGATGTTCCAAAGCCATCAAATCACTATATAAACTCATCACACATATACCTATAGGTGATAACATGTCACCACAATCCATATAAGTCCGACAATACAACCTAACTGAAAATCCTTACTTCAACCTTAGTCCACCAACCTCAGAACCCAAATCTCTAAAATCCGGAAATCAATGTAAGACTTGAATCTTGCATCTATACACTGTATAAGTCCAAACAAACTATATCAAGCCACAAACATATTCCAGAATTAATAACATAATATACCACATAACTCAGACACTCGTAGCAATTAATTCCGACCATAATAGATGCCCAATAACAAATCCAGTACAGGTAACAAATCTCTTATCAAACAAAACCTTGTTCTAAACCTTCATACACTGCCAATGATAAAAGAAACACACAGAAACTGATAACCACTCATCAGATCAACAAGTCGTGGAGCTTCCTCGTCTGATAATAACCATTGCAAAATTATACGCCGACTTCTGATATTATTCTTCCAAACATACCTTATGAAAATCCGATAGTACTAATTTCAGGTCCAAAATCTCATTTCATCTAATACAAGCTGCTCAAGTGGCATGCCACACCAATACTACCTAGAGCCACATAGCATACAATCCATGCACCAAACAAGCAACAACTCAAATGCTCCTAATAATGGAAAGAGAATCAAATGAGAGAAATGTCACACCCCAACCTTGAGAGGTGTGACCGGCACATGATGCCTGAAGGTCCATACGAACCTACGTCCACACTCAGACTTCTCCATTATGAAATCAGGGCTCATGAGGCCTTCAAGTAATAAACACCAAAATTTAAGACGTGAACATCTGACTTGCAAGAAAAAATTAACATTATATATATATATATATATATATATATATATATATATATATGTACCCAATAAAGTTATAACCAGCCCTTTTACATAAAACCAATCTCTAGTCTGCAAGCTTCTAATAGTACCAAAAGAAACGTATATATAAACAGCTTGGTCGGGACAGGGCCCCATCGTACCCAAAATGATTGGAACATGTGCTTCAGTACCTATCGACCTTTGAGCAACTACTCCAGAGAGGTGGAGATCGACAACCAGCGGCTAAATCGTGCACCTACTGTGGAGGGGCGTGACCGGGTTTATTTGCACTAATGGGCATGGGCATAGCTCCCAAAAGAAGAGGGGCATTAGTACAAAAAATGTACCGAGTATGTAAGACTGAGAGGACATATAAGTCAAAGACATGATTGCAAGAGATATGAATACATGGTTTCAGCCTACATACCAAAGACAAGCCACGGGGGGCATAGACTGTGAAAACCATGGGACTTAAAAATATGCAAGCCTTAAAAAGGGTCAGGCCACTCATGGATCCTATGCATTGGTTACAACTGAAAACACAATATTACTCAGCCGCTCTTTAGGGCATATTACCTCATATCGTACCCGACCTCGGAGTGGACTCGGTAAAGCCTTATTTTATTATTACATCATACCTGGCCTCGAGAGATCTCAGTTGTACCTCGTCTTAACAAAACTCGGCGTACCCAGTCTCAAAGGGGCTCAGTCGTACTCGGCCACACAAGGGCTTGGTAATCTTCATATCACATTACTCCGTTTCCAGCCCTTTTAGAGGACTCGGTCGTACCGGGCCACGCAAAGGCTCAATAGCATTTCACATTGTACCCAACTGATATATGGTTTCACAATAGGTGTCATACCCAACTGTCTATAGTGCGTCTCGGTAAAATAAAATAGATACATATACATATAAGTGCAATGCAGACTTCACTTTCATGAAATGATAAGTGATGCTCAGAATGATGCATACGTTTTGACCTCTAACCGAGAACATTTAGAATTTAAGGGAAATGCTATTGGAAAGAATGTACAAGAACATGTCCACTTCATTGAGAGGAACTCAGAACAACCATCTCTTAAAATGCAAAAATCCTTTTAAGGGAAGAAGAGACTTTCACCGACTCATGCCAAGAAAGAAAGTTGCCTTACATACCTTGTTGAAGAACTAGCTACATTTCTATGATGGTTATTTTGCCTCCAATGAATCTTCAGAATCAATACAACAAGAGGATATATAATATTGATGATTACAAGCTCCTTCACACTAGATCCTCCTCGATTCACCTTCAACCTTGTCTTCGACTGTTTGGAAATTCTAAAGTGGTGATGGGAGTATTTTGGGAGAACTAATGTGGGCGTTATCTTCTACAATGAGGAATAAGAAATATATTGCCATTTTATACTATACTAGGTCCTAGGAAATTCTGCCTCTCCACATGCAACATGGGTTTCCTCACATCAACTGTTGTGCTTGGTGGGACAACTAGCGAAATCTAGTGGCATGCAGTTGCCTTTTCTGCCTGACGTGCCTCCATTTGGTTGGTTGTACTTAAACCTCGAACATCTTCCAATTTCGTATGTGGGTTGTAACATCACGCTCCTTGGAATATTCATCCTCGAATGTTGAATCATAATCACTCATTGCAAACTCTTTAGTCATTTTGAGTGGGGCCCGCCGTAGTAATTTCATTGTTGCTTCCCGGTGCATGGTACAAATGGGGCTACCTGAATTTTATGTCTTCTTCAGCGTTCCAGGTCATATCTTCTTTATTATTGTTCATCCAAAGTACTTTAACTGAAGCTACCTCCTTGGTTTGCAGGTTACACACTTGACGATCCAGGATAGCCACCATAACTTCCTCATATGATAGGTCCTCCATAACTTGAATATCATCAATTGGGGTAATGCAAGATGGATCACTCAAGCACTTCCGAAGAATAAGCACTTGGAATACCGGATGCACTGCTTCCAATTCAGGGGGCAGTTCGGCTTATAAGCCACTTGATTGATTTTCTGAATAATTCGATATGGTCCAATATACCGAGGACTAAGTTTTCCCTTCTTTCTGAACCTCATCACGCCTTTCATAGGTGATACCGTTAAGAACACCCAGTCTCCTATAGCAAACTCCAAATCTCATCGCTAGGTGTCTAAATGAGACTTTTTCCTGCTTTGAGCGGTCAATAAATGACCTCGAATTATATTTAACTTTTTTACCGCCTGTTGCACAAACTCATGATCTAATAACTTTGTTTTACCAACTTCCAACCAGTCGATAGGAGATATGCACTTCCGTCCATATAGGGCCTCATATGGTGCCATTTGAATACTGGCATGGTAGCTGTTGTCGTAAGAAAATTTGATGAGTGGTAGATGATCCTCCCAATTTCCTTAGAAATCCAAAACACAGGGTCATAACATGTTCTCAAGTGTTTGAATAGTGTGCTCTGCCTGGCCGTCTGTTTGGGGATGAGAAGCTGTGCTAAAGTTGATTGTTGTACCCAATCCTTTTTGAAATGACCTCCAAAAGTTAGCCGTAAACTGGACACCTCTATCTGATATGATAGAAATCAAAACCCCATGAAGTCGAACTATCTCCTTTATATAGAACTTACCATAATCTTCAGACGTGAAGGTGGTCTTAACTGGTAGAGAGTGGGCTGACTTGGTGAGTCAATTCATGACCCATATGGAATCAAATTTTCGGTGTGATCGTGGTAACCCGATAACAAAATCCATGTTGATCATCTCCCATCAGGTTGGAATTTCAATATTCTGAAGCAATTCTCTTGGTTTCTGTTGTTGAACCTTAACTTGTTGGCAATTTGGACAAAAAGCGATGTATTCAACAATGTTCCTTTTCTTGCCGTTCCATAAATATAACTGTCAAAGATCATGATACATCTTGGTTGTCCCCGGGTGAACAGAATACCGAGATCAGACGGTTTCTGCCATGACATGCTCTTGGAGTTCCCCAACGTCAGGTACACATAACCGGCCCCGATATCTAAGGACACCGGCCTCGGATAGCTCGAATACTTGTTTCCTTTGGGAGGGAATGCTTTCTCTTAGTTTCACCAAGGCTGGATCTTCAAATTGTCATGCCTTTACTTCAGCTACCAACGAGGATTCGGCAGCATTTTGAACTGTGGCACCTCCGCCACCGGTGTCAAGCAACCATACGCTTAAATTAGCCAATTGGTACAAGTATTTTTTCATCTCCAACTTATGCTTTTCCAAGTGTCATAAGTTGCCCATGGATTTCTAACTTAATGCATCACTCACAACATTGGCCTTCCCGGGGTGATACAAAATATCCATATCATAGTCTTTCAACAATTCTAGCCAACTAAGCTGTCTTAGATTTAGCTCCTTTTGTTTGAATATGTACTGCAAGCTCTTGTGATCGGTAAATATGTCGACATGAACTCCATACAGGTAATGACGCCACATCTTCAAGGTAAATATAACAGCTTCTAACTCCAAGTCATGAGTGGGGTAGATCTGCTTGTGTTTCCTTACCTACATCGAAGCACAAGCAATAACTCTCCCGTATTGCATTAAAACACTACTCAATACCATTCTAGAGGTATCACTATATATACCGTACCCCTCGGGTCCTTTGGGAAGAGCGAGAACTGGTGCTATGATTAGCTTGTTCTGTAACTCTTTGAAGCTCCTCTCACAACTATCAGCCCACTAAAATCTAGTCGCCTTATGCATCAACTTCATCAATGGAGCAGCTATGATGAGAAATTCTTCACAAACCTTCGATTTTAACGGACTAAGCCGTAGAAGCCGTGTACTTCGGTTGGGGTTGTGGGCCTTGGCCAATCCTTAACTGCTTCAACCTTTTGACTATCAAAATTGATACGCTCTGCTGATACTATGTGCACAAGAAATCCCACCGAGCTCAACCAAAGCTCGTACTTGGAAAATTTGGCGTACAACTTTTGATCTTGGAGTGTACGTAAAATCGTTCGCAAATGCTCTGCGTCCTCTGCTTCTGATCAGGAGTACACAAAAATATCATCTATGAACACGATCATGAATCTCTTAAACACACGATTCATCAGACCCAAGAAGGTCGCTGGTGCATTGGTTAGGCCAAAGGCTATAATAAGAAACTCGTAATGGCCATATATGGTCTGGAAGGCTGTTTTTGGAACATCTTCTTCTGTGATCCTTAATTGATGATACCTAGACCTGAGAACAATCTTCAAAAAATACTTAGCGCCTTGCAATTGGTCAAACAAATCATTTATTCTCGGGAGTGGATACTTGTTCTTAATAGTTACCTTGTTCAGCTGCCGACAATCAATAGACATCCTTAACGAACCATTTTTTTTGCGAACAAATAGCACTGGGGCTGCCCATGAGGAAGTAGTGCATCGAATAAAGCCCTTATCAGGAAGGTCTTTCAACTGTTACTTTAGTTCCTTCAACTCAGTAGGAGACATCTTGTACGGGGGAATAGATATCGGTTGCGTTTCATGTGGCACGTCGATGGAAAATTCGATCTCTCTCTCAGGTGGAATACCTGGGAGCTTGTCAAGGACACATCGGGGAATCCACTGACAACTGGAACCATTTGAAGGTTTGAAGGCTTCGCCTCCACATCCTACACCCGCACCAAATGATAGAAGCATCCTTTCATGATCATCTTTCGAGCTTTAAGATAAGAAATAAACTTCCCTTTTGGCACTGCAACATCACCTTACCATTCAATAACCGATTCTCCCAGAAAGTTAAAATGAACAACTTTCTTCCAACAATCCATCGTGGCATAATAAGAGGTTATCCAGTCCATGCCCATAATAACATCAAATTCTATCATTTCTAATCCATTCAAATTAGCCATGGTACGTGTCCATGAATCATCACATCACAACCTCGATATACCCGCCTAACTACCAAGGACTCGACCACGGGCATAGATACTTCAAACAGTTTTTGTAACAATATAGGTATTTACCATATTTGCCTGCAACAAATGGTGTAATATATGTCATGGTAGAACCAGGATCTATTTGAGCATAAACATTAATGGATAATACTGTTAGTATAGCTATAACCACATCCGCTGATGTCTCTAGGTTTTGTCTTCCCAATAATTCATAGATACGATTCTGTTGTCCACCCGAGTTGGACGTTCCACCTCTACCTCTACCCTTCCTAACAACGGCTGCATGCCTTGCTCACGAGGATGTGCTGTCATTGAAGAAGTTATTGCTGACCTTGTTAGTGGTATCACGCCACCCACATTTCTTACTGGGCCAAACCGCATGATATGATTGGGTATCCCACAAGAATAACACAAGTATGGACCCTAGAGATAATGCCCAAAATGATTCCTACCACATCGGCCACAATGAGACACCAGGGGATTCATCTTACTAGAGTCTCCACCATATTACGAGCTCTATCCTTGGGTTTTCGGAACCTGACTGGAGTAGGTGATCCGATCACGGTGTTGACCTAGGAACGGTGATGTCACACTAGCCATGGGGTGATATGGATGTCGAGGAAACGGAGATCTAAACTCACCTTGTGATTCTCCCATATCACCTGTAGACGGGGCTCTCTTATGTTGGCCCCAATCATGCTCTCGAGCTGCCCACTATTGACTTTTTTGATCCTCCAAGCTCTGCATAAAAGCCTGAATAGGAGCAATATCGATAATCAGATTCAAAGAAGATGTGCTACATTTCATTTATCAGATGTGGTCCCAAACCACCCACAAATCGATGTACCCAATCACTCATCTCAGCCACCACGGAGGGAGCATACCTAGACAAGGAGTGAAATTGCATATTTTACTCTCGAACACTCATGTTATCTTACTCTAAACATAAGAACCTGTCTTGCTTAGCTCAGAGGAGCTTGATAGGAAAATACTGTTGTAGAAAAGCTTCCAAAAATTAATTTTATCCTGTTGGGCGAGCAGGAGATCATCTAGATTGTTCCCATGTTTCATACCAAGTCATAGCAATATCCCACAATCTATATGAAGCAAGCTCTACAAACTTCGTATCAGTGGCATGCACAACTCGTAAGGTTTGCTGCATCTGATGTAGAAAATTATTGGGGCTCTTCATTTGGATCCATTCCTGTGAATACCGATGGGTCTAAATTTATGAAATCCCGAACTCTCGTACTAATTAATCTATATAAGGTGGAAGAGGCCTGATGTTGGGCCTGAGAGGCCATTAATCGAGTCAACAACTGTATTGCATATCTAGATCTTGTCCAGGATCAACCGAGGAAGGTATTAGAGGCACATTAGCTTCTCTTTCCCGTTTCGCGGGGTATTGGGGCTGTCCCCTAAACCTGAGTATCAACCTCATCGTGGGATCCATGGTGGCACTTAACTGGTACCTTCTTCTGCTTCTTCATTTAATTCTTGAATAATTTCTTGATCTCTCGTGGTAAGCATCGCTATTAATATAAAAAAAATGGGGATTAGAAACGAATACTTATGACTCAGCTGTAACACACGATCTAGATTAGAAGAAGGGTATTCATCCTAGATATCCTAAAGCCTCCTGCTTATAAATATGGTGCACAACATACTCATAAACAAGACTCTACTAGATACGGCTAGCAAACTTCCTAGGACACGGCCTGCTCTGCTACCAAGTTTGTCACACCCCAACATTGGGAGGTGTGATCACCACACGATGCCCAAAGGCCCGTGTGAACTGAGGTCCACGCTTAGACTTCTCCATTACGAAATCAGGGCCCATGAGGCCTTCAAGTAATAAATACTAGAATTTATGATGTGAACCTCTGATTTGCAAGAAAATAATTATGTTTTATTCATATTTACAATTATACCCAACAAAGTCGTAACCGGCCCCTTTTACATATAACCAAACTCTAGACTGCAAGCCTCTAAGAGTACCAAAAGAAACATACACATACAGAGGTTGGTCTGGACAGCGCCCTACCATACCCAAAATAATTGGAACATGTGCTTCAGTTCCTATCGACCTTTGAGCAGCTACTCCAGAGAAGTGGAGAGCGACAACCAATGGGGCATCACCAGGTCTATCCCTACTTGTGGGAATGAACACAATCCCAAAAATAAGAGGGAGATCAGTATGGAAAATGTACCCAATATGTAAGACTGAGAGGGAATATAAATTAAAGACCTGATTGCACGAGATATGAATACCCGATTTCAACCTAAATACCGAAGACAAGCCACCGGGGGCGTAGATTGTGGAAAACCACGGGACTTAAACATATACAAGCCTTAAAAAGGGTTAGGCCACTCATGGAGCCTATGCATTGATTATAGTTGAAAATACAATATTACTCAGCCGCTCTTTGGGGCATATTACCTCATATCGTACCCGACCTCAAAGTGGACTTGGTAAAGCCTTATTTTATTATTAAATCATACCTGGCCTCGAGAGATCTTGGTTATACCCAGTCTCAAAATAACTTGGCATAGCCGGTATCAAAAGGGATCGATCATACTCGGTAACACAAGGGCTCGGTAATCTTCATATCACATTACTCCGTTCCCGGCCCTCTTAGAGGACTCGGTCATACCCTGCCATACAAGGGATCAATAGCATTTCACATCATACCCTACTGATAAATGGTTGCACAATAAGTATCGTACCCGGTAGTCTATAACACAGATCGGTAAAATAAAATAGATACATGTAAATATAAGTGCAATGCAGACTTCACTTTCATGAGACGTTAAGTGAAACTCAGAATGATGCATACATTCTGACCTCGGGAAGGAACATTTAGACTTTTGGGGGAAATGCTATTGGCAAGAATGTACAAGAACAGGGGCCACATCATTGATAGGGAGTCAGAACAACCAACTCTTAAAATGCAAAAATCCTTTTAAGGGAAGAAGAAACTTTCATCGACTCATGCCAAGAAAGAAAGTTGCCTTACATACCTTGTTGAAGAACTAGCTACACTTCTATGATGGTTAATTTTGTCTCCAACGAATCCCCAAAATCAATACAACAAGAGGATACATATAGTAGCAATGATTCCAAGCTCCTTCACACTAGATCCTCCCCGATTCATCTTCGGCCTTGCCTTAGATTGTTTGAAAATTCTAAAGGGGTGTTGAGAGTATTTTCGAAGAACTAACGTGAGTGATATCTTCTAAAATGAGAAAAAAAGAATTTTTTTTAAATCAAAGGTCATTCATCATGATGGGGGATTCGGCAGACCCAACCTGTATATAGCAAAAATAATAATTACACGGAGAAAAAATAATTGTACTGCCTTTTTATACTATACTAGGTCCAAGGAAATTCCACCGGTCCACATGAAAAATGATCGTCCCGTATCGGCTGTTGTGCCTGTGAGCACGTAATTTTTGCCCTATATAAGACTACTTCTACAAATTCCACAAAAATGATTTTTTCTAAATTGTCTTTTGCTTTATAGAATTTTAGGAGTTTTTGTTTGTTCATTTCATTGCATTTTATTGCACTGATAGATCATTTGCATCATTAGGAATATTTTAAATTATCAAAAAAAAAATATTTTTTTATGTTTTAGATTTTAATTGCATTTTAGAGTATAATTACATAAATACTTATTTAAAATACAAAAAATCACAAAGGAATAGTAATTCGGTCACATCTTCTTTTTTAGGTTTAAATTAGTTAGTTTTATCTTTATTTAATTCAAAATATCAATTAGTACTTAATTAATCAGTTAGGAAATTAATTAGTTCGGCTAGTTTTGCAAAATTAGTTTTAATTAGAACTCATTGGTTAAATGCAACTAAAACAAAGAAAAGAAAAAGAAAAGTCAGATCTGTAGAGCTGGGCCAAGTAATTGCGGCAACCCAATCCATGAAACAAATGCACTAGCCCATTCCCTGTGTTGCCCAACCGCCCTAGCCGCAGCTCCCGAACGATGTCGTTTTGACCGAAAACAATGTCGTTTCCTCTTCTTCACACATTTAAACGACCCCAATCCCCTCCAATCCCATAATTCATATCACCCCTCCTAAAATACAAACCCTAGCCGTCGCCCCTCTTCCTTTTTTCTCCATCTGCCACCCAGTTTCGCCAACCGGGAATCGCCATCTGGCGGTGGAACACCTCTCAACAAACTCAAATCATCACCCTATAACCTACTCCTCACCCTCATCCTAAATCTATCCTAAATTTTTCCAAAAAATCACCCAATCT
Source organism: Nicotiana obtusifolia (assembly GCA_002018475.1). Lineage (NCBI taxonomy): Eukaryota > Viridiplantae > Streptophyta > Magnoliopsida > Solanales > Solanaceae > Nicotiana > Nicotiana obtusifolia. The sequence continues at coordinate 91,133 of MCJB01050920.1, read as the reverse complement.
TCCAATTAGAAGATTTGAGAATAAAATTCTCATCTTTTTTGCCCTTTATCCAAAATTATCGCAAATCGGTTCCATTGCTCTTCAAACCTTATACCAAATGGCAGGGTTGTAGAAGACCTATCATTTGGTGTCGTTCTCTTTCCAAAATCCGACGATCGGAGTGCCGGTGACCGGCTGGATTCCTTTGAATTCTTCACTGCTTTGTGAACACACCCTACAAATGCTATTACTATTTGTAGCACTAGCCAAAAAAGAGAATTCCTGGCCAGTGCTCATATGGCAATAATTGTTTCTTGACGGTTCATTGCTGGAGTTCGTCCCATTCACCGGTACTCTTTGACAAATTGATTGGTATACTTCTCTTTCTTTTTTTATAATTCCTTATATATTATTGTGAATTATGTCTAAAGCATGTCTTGGTTTGTAATTGAGAGTAGTTAGTAGTAATTGCTTGATAATTAGTTTAATTGCATAATTTAGTTTAATATAATGGCATTTTGTTGTCTTGTTTTGTTTTAGAATCTATTTTGAATTCAAAAGTCATTTACCTAATCTTCAATCTGAGCATGAGCTTTAGGTTTATTTGGTTGTTGGGATGGACTTAGAGTTGGGCCTTTTTTTACTTGACAGACGAGCTCATTAGATTAGAGTTTGAGCTTGAGAAGGGCATAAGGTCTAGTGGTCGACCCTGGGCCTTTTGGCCTCTGGCCCAGGCCCAATGCTGAAAGTAAATGGTGAACACAGGGGCTGGAAGGGTATTTTAGGGTTTTGACTTGGAAAATAATTTTAATAACTACCTAGGAGCTTCTAGAAGGGGGGGGGGGATAGGGACTAATATGGAAGAAAAGAAGAGAAGAGGTCATTTGTTTGAAGGTAAAGGAGTAATATACAGAAACTTAAAGGATTAGAAAGAAAGGAACAATTCGAAAAAGGTCCCTGAGATTTAGTTATAAAAAGGGTGCTCTTCTTTAGACTTTCCGCATGTTCACTCACACAAAAGAAAGTTTACACGTTTAGGGAGAGCATCTGAAAACAAAAGTTTGAATTTCAAATTTCAAAATCATATATGGAAATCAAAGCTCCAAAAACAAAAGAAGAACTGAAATTTCCAAAGAAGGATTGAAGAAAAATTGATTTCAAAACTCAGCTTCTTTTTCTTGATTTGAACAAGCTGCCGAAGGTCAATTTCATAGTTGTTGTTTCCTGATTTTGAATCTATTTTTGCTGAGCTCCAATTTCTTCTGATTGAGCCTTTGTTTGGCATTTATAGAGTGACTATTTGTGCAATCAGGTACTTCTTCATGAATTTGAGGGCAAAAATGAAATAATTCCATTGTTTTCTATGAAGTCTAGAATTATTACTACTTTTATATGGTAAATACATCTCTTCTTCTGCCATTATCGATTCACCTATGAATTAGAAAGTGTTACTCAATGGTAATTGCAAATCTTTTTTACTCTCGAACTATCCTGATGCATCTGTTTGATGTAGATTTGTATGTTTGAATGTGTTAAAACATAGTATCGTCTGTTTGCTTGAAATAGAATTTGAAGTTGAATTTTCCATGTTAATTTGAGACTAGAAAAGTGTTAACGTTGAGTCATGAGTTCGATCAATGATTAAATAGAGCTGGAGATCTCAATAGGCATGAAAGTGGTCATTTACGTAACAGTGAATTCTCATCGAGCTAATGTTTTGATCTAGAAATCGAAATTATTCTGTAAATTGATGAGTTGTAGGATGATTCATTTGTTATTGGGCTTATAATAACGATTGTCCATAATAGCATTAAATCTACAAATGTCCCTATTTAATTTAGATGTATATTGCCCATGAATGTGTAAATCGTTTGGGCCATGTGCTTAGGCTAGCCTATGGGTTCAGAGCTGAATGGGCTCTAGCCCGTGACAACCCACTGCTTCATCTTCCAAGGCCCAAATTGTTCTTATTTTTTGAATTGTTTAACATGTGCACCTAAAAGTCCAATCCAGTTCGTTATTAAATTACAGCAGATTGAATATATAAAAGAAGAAGGCACAATCAAATTGGTAAGTAATCAATAACTATGTGATATATTTTCTTTAATAATTTAACGAATTAATTTGAAAACTCCTGTCAATATTGTGCTTTGGAATTCGTATTTTTCTTGTAACTTACAGACTTTCATCTCATAATAGGTATCCACAACATTGAGCCTTTCACAACAATCTCCAACTTAGAAAATTAATCAAATCTTAAACATAATTTGTCATAGTTATGAGTATGGTTCTCGTGGCATAACTCTGACACTTAATCCCAAATTAGAGCGCACACTTGTGTGACTAGAACCAATTTCAAAATAATAATAAAATTAAAACATGTCGTAAATTGCGGGTTTTTTTGACCTGGCGCGATTTGCGAAGTGTATAAAACAAAATGTGTACGACATTGTAATTTATTTCAAAATAACTCCATAAATACTAAAAGTGATTTAAATATACAATAAAAGCTGTAAAAAGTAAAATGCAAATAGGATCTAAAACATGTAATAATTAGATTAATTAAGCAAAATTTAATTGTAAAGCGACCATGCTAAAACCACGGAATCCGGGAGTGCCTCACACCTTCTCCCGGATTAATAGAATTTCTTATTCGGTCTTCTGTGTTTCGCAGACTTTAACAGAGTCAAAATTTTCTTGATTTGAGATTTAAAATAAATGCCGACTTGGGACACCGTAAATAATTATTCCAAGTGGAGACTCTTAAAAATAAAAATAAATAATCTCATTTCAATAATGTCACTTAAAGTGAAAAAAGTTCTTTTCCCGCAAAAAGGAGGTGTGACAGTGCCCGATGGGACAGCTGGCGGAATCTGGTCGCATGTAGTTGCCTCTTCTTCTCGACAACGTGCCTCCATCTGGTTGGTTGTACTTAAACCTCATACATATTCCAATTTCGTATATGGGGTGTAACATCAACCCCCCTTACATCCCGCAAGTTCAACAAATACCACCGCAAGATGCAATGCTATAAACTCATCACACAAAGAAGAAACAAAATACACGAAATAAGCACAACGACCATATTTCAACATAACTCCGCTGCGATGCGTGACCCAATCCGAACACAGGCTCACATGGAATACCTTGAGCCATGATACCCACAATCAACAACCATATGCATATCAAGATCAAACATGCAAAGTACATGACCATAACCATAGAGACGCAGATAGCACAATATACCACAAACAGGAAGGCTATATATCCCAACACAACCAACCATTAAATACCCCAAGAGCCATCTTTCTCGATCCGCCACAAGGCCCAAACAGAATCGCATTATGTGGGCAAATAGTCAACAGTATCACAACCCATTGTAGCATAGAAGTGCAATACATGGAACATATCAGAGAACGAATTAGATCAACTCTAAACGATGACACACCCCCTCAACAATAGATGTGCTGAGTGAACAAACCTGATCCGATGTAGAATACATATCCTCCTTAGGTTTGCAATGGGCCCCCAAACTAATTCCGATCCTACCGAAATAAGTAGACAACCTTCCCAAAGATCCATTATAATCTATCCATAATACATAGCATCAACTGTCTAACACTGGCCATATCTTCATAGTCCACAACCAAGGAATAGTGTCTGAGACTCCTAGTATCCAAATCACAAGAATACAAAAATTCTCCATATCTGATCCAAACTCGACCACTCAAATGACCAACACATCTCTCATGCACAATCATCTCATGAGAAATACTTCCATAATCCTTCCGTGCTACATAGCAAAATCTGAACATCAACAGTCGGTCAACCAGGCGATTACAGTAATGCCAGTCAAGCATCCGCAAGTCAAAACACAATGCGCCTTTCTAAAATGCACACTCATCTCAGGTGATACCAAATAGTACCAGTATTCTTCTAAACATCTGAAACTGTCTGCGCTTCCCAAAACTCATGATCTTCCATTAGAACGGAATCTCCGCCTCGTACATGCAAGCCTCAATCCCACACTTTGCACCGCATATATCATGCCATCATAGAAAAACATGAGAACCCCATTATTAATCCTGAATCACAACACGCAACATACTCCTCATGCCGATAGAAGACATCTGTTTCAAGATGTGGTAGAAATCATCGAGAACTCTTCTAAACTCATTAGCACAAGACCAAACCATCAGAACTGAATCTCTTTAACTCAATCAATTCATGCAGGTCGACAAGCCCAAGAGTACTGCCACCAAACACCAGTAAAGTCTCAGCACATCAAAAGAACCAAAAGAACGGATCATATCCATTACCATGAAGATCCAAACTACTACCAAGCTATACTATTTCTTTGAGTTCTTCCAAAATTGCCTTCAGGTTAACACTTCTCCTTGCCAATACACCACAATCCTTGACAAAAGCTCACCATAAGAGATCCTAGCATGAAATCATGTCACCCTAAAGCCCATAAGCCACTATATTCCCTCTTAAGTACCCAAAATACTGCAATCGAGATACCCATTCTGATGAGACCTTCTGTGAATCTGAAGTTGTTTCCTAACCTCTATGATAATCAAAATGTAGGATCACTAATGATACAAAAATACCGCAAGTCCTTACACCATCCCAATGCAAATCTCAGATCTTAGCCATATACAATCCCGCGAAAAATCCTCAAATACCACATATAAATCTAGAGTCACTAAAGCCCTCTTGAGAGTCATCTACCCTATTCTAATCCCTAATGCATTGACAAAACGAACTGAACGAATTGTGCCCCATTAGCACACAAACACATCAAGAAGTAACCCACATCTCTAAACAACCAAGTTAATCCCTACTCCATGCACACTACTCTACTATGAATAAACAACCCACATCATTCCTAGATTCCCATAAATCCATAAAGTGTAATACGTCATGAATCAAAAAATTTCCTTACCCGAGTCATCCTCAAAATCGACCTCTTCAAGTCATAACTGATCCTCAAACATGCCTAAGGCCGAAACTAATATAACACATAACCATGCAATCTGATCGCCGGTAGCAGACTCCTCCACTTGGCTCGAAGCCGTAGAATATAACATCCGATAATCATAATACCCTTATTCCATAACTTCCATAATCCCGCACTATAATTCAGCAAAATTCCTTCATACACTCACGTAGCTCTAATCATAAAATACCTCAAATCTCCCGCTAAGAACATATCCATCCTTGGGACAGTAGTGCAAACTCCTTCAAGCGATCTAAGCTCAAATTGCAGCACATACACACACCACTGGTAGAAAGGAAACTCTTCACATAAACATCATAGTGACCACACGACCTTACAACATCTCGCAGAAGATAACCCACCTGCTTAGCCTCAACTGGCATCCCTCTATGACCCAATCATGGTCGCGACCACTATGCAATCGCTGAATCCTCCGGAGTCTGAACTCGTCAACATGATATAAGAATCTACTTCATTCCACAAATGAATAACATGAAAGATCCATCAAACACTTAAAACTCAAGACTGTACAACACATCAACACAAAAATCAAGCACCCATAGTCCTTTTCCTATCTAAAGCAAACTCTTCTCATCAATCATCTATGCATGACTCTCAATCATATCATACTTATCATATAGCTATTCAACCACTCACTGAGCCATCAATCTCACTCCTAGGGACAGTACCAGACATATAAGTCCAAAAGCCATACTCACACAACCAAAACCATCGAGCCCAAGCTGTGGTCTGAACCTAGACTCATGTCCTCCAGATTAGCCCATAACCAAAACATCGAGAACGCATCTTGAACCTTATCCATGATATCGCCAGCCGTCGACGTAAAACTGATACCGAATGCTTATCATCACGTACGAATGAGTGGAAGGGGATACATGCTTCAAGTTGAATCAATGTCGTACGATTAAGAAAGAATAATGGGAAGTTTTCCTACGTGCCCTGTAGCCTCACAAAGATAGGTATGGGTATCATCATACAGATCCGCAAGACTCTGCTACACTCTTGCTCATGACTCATAGAACCTATGAACCTAGAACTCTGCTACACTCTTGCTCATGACTCATAGAACCTATGAACCTAGAACTCTGATACCAATTTGTCACGATCCAAAAATTGCCTAGTCGTGATGACAACTAACCCAACCCGCTAGGTAAGCCAAATAACAACCAACACAATTCTAATAATATTGATAAGAGTCAATAAGTAGAATAACTAAATTTTATATAATAACCCAAGGATTGGTAGTACAAGTCATGAGCTTCGAAGACTTAGAATTATAAAGCTGGTACCAAATAAATACATCATCTGTTCGAAATATACATAAACATATTTACAAATCTAAAGTTACCAAGAGCAAGTTGTAGTTGTACTCGGAAAGTAGGTACATCTTCAATACCAACTCCCTCCATACACAGAAACATCACCTCCAAGATTTTCACACAAGGTGCAGAAGTGTAGTATGAGTACAACCGATCATATGTACTCAATAAGTAACAAACCTAACCTCAGGTTGAAAGCAGTGACGAGATCTGAAGATGGTCACAGTGCAACACCAATAGCCAATAATAATTTATAATAATATAATGGAGACACTAAAAGTAGATAACTTGAGAGATATTATGCTCAACTCGTTCACAGTTACGAAAAAGTAGACATGCTTTTCAAGTATAACAGTCAAAGTCTAAATCTTACCATTGAAATCAATTAAACATGAGTTTATCAAAAGAACTATGTTTTTCCAATTCACACCATCAGATAAGACTTTTTGTTTACCAGTTAGCATAAGAAAAATACATCTCTATGCATACATGTCAATATACATGTCAAGTCATCAATGTCATCTTACCGTCTAGCATGAGGAAATACATCGCTATGCCTACATGTCAAATATACATGTTAAGTCATCAAATGTCGTCTTACCCTCTAGCATGACGAAACACATCTCTATACCTACATGTCAAATATACATGTCAAGTAGATAATTTTATAGTGATATAATCAAGTACACTTACTCTTAGCACACTCAATGTGCCAGGCTCAAATGCCCCACTTTATTACATACAGAATCACTCAGCACTGTACGAGTGACTAGCTCAAAATCCCCTCTCCAAAGCACGGGTATATATCACTGTGTCTGTACTCACTACTGGCATATCAGACTACGGAGGGATGAATCTTGCCCAAGCGCTAATCAAAAACCAATATGGCCTGTTGCAATGTGCAACCCGATACAAATCTCAATCACTAGCCAATATGGCCTGTTGCGGCATGCAACTCGATCCAAATATCAATCAATAGTCAATATGGCTTGTTGCGGCATGCAACCCAATCCAAATATCACTCACGACATGGCTCAATGGCCCACATAAGTCAACTACCTCTAAAGTCTCAAGGGCTCACAATCTCGTAGAACTTAGCCCAAACAATATCACATATGGAAGACAACAACAACGTGTGATGTAACAAATAATTAGTATACAGAAACTGAGATATGACATGCAAATGAGGAATCATGAATAATCAAATAACTGTGGTTACAACATACAACTCAAAACAACAAGAATATCTCCATTATGTCTCAACCAAATAAGCACATAGCCTAGACATGATTTTTAACATGAGTCGTAGCTCAAGTAATCATGCGAGTAAAAAAACCATAGATATAACAAAGCATGATAGTAAAACAAGTCTTGTAATTGTCTAAAGTTCACTCGAATCATGAATATCCCAGTGCACGCGCGCATGCCCGTCACCTAGCATGTGTGTCACCCCAACACCTTTCATATAACGTAGTTCCCAGGGTTAATTACCCTCAAATCCAAGTTAAGATATGTTACGTACCTCAAACAAGCCAAATCAAATATAGAGCAAGTCAAACAATACATTAGAAAAGCCATCCTGTGCAAATCAACCTCCGAACGACTCAAAACTACCCAAGTAACTCAAAAAATATCAAATAATGCAATAAAAAAAAATCCAACCAATAAAGGTCGAATCTTTAATAAAAAATTAAAATTCAACAAAAAATTCAACTTGAGCCCGCACCTCAAAGCCCGTCAAATTCGGAGGTCCCTACGTTGATTTGACTTGTTTTGCCGAAAGTTGGCAATTTGAGGTTTAGAAGTTTGACCAAGGTTGACTTTTTTGTTATCAGGTTTGGAATTTAGTTTTGGGACTTGAAATAGGTCCATTTTGCTATTTAGTACTTGTCTGCAAAATTTGGTGTCATTTGGAGTTTGTTTGATAGGATTCAGATGTTTGGTTGTAGTTCTAGAGGTTCTAGAATTTTTTTTTGAAATTCATGCATTTTGATGTCTGATTCGTAGTTCTAGATGTTATTTTTATGTTTTTATCGTGCGAGAAAGCTTGTATGATTTTTTTAGATTTGTGTGGATGTATGGTTTAGAGCTCCGAGGGCTCGGGTGAGGTTCAGATGCATTTCTGATTGGATTGAACTCATTTTGGCTTGCCGGTGTGCTGGTGCTGCAGTTATCACAGTTGTGAGCACCAGCCTCACAGTCGCGAATTGAACAATGGGGAGGCAGGTATCGCTATTGCGATTCCTCACTTGCAATTGTGAAGATAGGCTAGTCTGGGTAGGATCGCATTTGCGACATTTTTAGTTGTATTTACAATTGGAACAAGGTTCGCAATTGCAAACCCAGTGTTGCAATTACAATATCTGCAACTGAACAAAGGGCTGGAAAGTTGGGATTTCATCATATTTTCTCTCATTTTAGAACCCTAGACTCGGTAGGAGGCGATTTGGAGAGGGGATTTTCATCTACAATCATTGGGTAAGTTGTTTTAATCAATTTTCAACTATATTTCATGATTATATATGAGATTTAACATCAAATTTATGAGAGTCAAAGAGAAATTTAGTGGATTTTTGTCTAAGTTTTGAAAAATAAAAAGTTTGATTTTGAGAGTCGAATTAGACTCGGATTTGAAAATAAAACACATATATAGACTCGTGGGGTTATGGGCTGTCAAGATCTACCCTTGGACTCAGGTTTTGACCGGACGGGACTGAGGTTGACTTTTGTTGACTTCTGTAGAATTGTGTAAAAATCATAGCTTTTTCTATCGTAATTGGTTTCCTTTGCATTGTTTGATGTAATTAAGCCGTTTTTAGTTAGATTTGGACCGAAAAGCTATTTTTGAGGTTGATTTGGCCTAGTTGAGGTAAGTATCTTGCCTAACTTTGTGTGAGGAAAGTACTCCTTAGGATTTGGGTTGACTGTGTTATTTGAATTACGTGGAAGACGTGTACACGAGGTGACAAGTGTGTACACGAGCTTATACATTGCATTTTGACGGGTTTAGACTCTTAGGCTTCTTCCAAGCATTTCACTAAAATTGTCATAACATGTTATATCTTCCATTGTTAAATTTAGTCTCACATGTTCTATTTGACGTTGTTAGCACATGTTCTATCTTTTATTGTCAAGTTTGCTCTTATATGCTTTAGTTAAAGTTGTTACCTCTCTTATTGTCTTGTTACCTCTATTATTGTCTTGTTACCATTATTATTGTTGAATTATTCTTATTTGAAGTTGTTATTACATGATGCCTCTTTTTGTTGTTTTATTCTTATGCACTTCGACATAGTTTCTATTTCATACTATCTTATTTATTGTTGAGCTTATGCTATACACTTGAATTGGAAGTTGTCATTACGTGGGAATACCTTCATTTTGAGTTGTTGAAGCTGCAGTTGTGAAGGCTATTATTATATTGAGGTTGATGTTGTTGTTTATTAAGATATCTTTCCTCATTGAGTATTTCGCATTCATTTTGTTATTATTTAGATTCTTCTTCAAATTGTGTTTGAGCCGTAGGTTATATGTTGTGGTAACATTGGTATTGTTGATTTTGGCAAGTGTTTTGGCATATAGGCATGTGTGGTGTGGGGTGATTATTGTGTTGTGATATTGATACACATGCAGTGTATAAGGGTAGGGAGTGATACACATGCAGTGAGATAAGGTGGGACTTATATGCGTGTTGCTAGTAAGGGATTTACATGTAGCCATGCGGTGAGATAAAGGGGCTAAAACGCAGATAGCTATTTCGGGAAAATATTTTCAAAATAAATACAAGACTCATGCGGTGATATAAGAAATATTGTGATTGTGACTTGTGAAGTGAGATTATGAGGTCTGGTACCTCGATTGTGATTCTTGTTTTACATTCCATGTTAAAAGGGCTTGTTGTTTCGAAATAGTCGTTATCTTCTCTTCATTGTTTTTACCTATATTTTTACGGTACTTGATTACTTGTTGTTCCTATCATGTGTTCACTCTTTGTTGCCTTTATTGCCTTATATTCCGCTGTTAGCTTACATTATCCTAATACTTTGTTGTCATTCATTTCCTCGCTTTCCATTATTAGACTATATCATTCTCTGTTCAGTTTTCTTGTCCTAGTAGGTGTCTTGACTTGACCTTATCACTACCCTACTGAGGTTAGGCTTGATACTTACTAGGTACTGTTGTGATGCACTCATTCTACGCTTCTGCACATTTTTGGGCAAATCTAAGTACGTCCCCCCGTGCCGGACGCCAGTGATTGACTTGTTATTCTTGAGACTTCAAGGTACACCTGCTCGACGTTCAGAGGCCTCGAAGTTACCTTCCTCTTTTAGTTAAATTACTGTTTATTTCTTGTTCAAAATAGTATTGTATTTCGAGATTATTAGTGCATTCCCTGTTGAGCTTATGACTCGGTTCTACCAGGTTTTGGGAGTTATTTGACAGTAGTATCTGTTTGGTTTTATTATGATAGATTACCAGCTTATGTTGATATTTAGATCGTTAATTTTGCTAAATCTTGATGTATGTAAGCCTTACCTAGTCTTAGAGACTAGGCGCCATTACGACATCTTATGGTGGGAATTTGTGGTCGTGACAAGTTGGTTTCAGAGCACTAGATTCATAGGTGTTACGAGTCATAAGCAAGTTTAGTAAAGTCTTGCAGATCGGTACAGAGACGTCTGTATTTATCTTCGAGAGGTTACGAAATTGTAAGGAAATTCCACTTCTTTGATTCCTTATCGTGCGAATTTGTTAATTTCAAAATAGGAGTCTGTCTTTCTATTCTCTTAAATATGGTGAGGAAACGTACTGTTGCATTAGAAGATTAGACCCTGCACCCCCTGGTAGAGTCACACGAGGCCGGGGTTGGGGCAGAGGCCGATGAGTGTCATATACTGTAGCCAAGCACCTACCGGAGCAGTGACGAGGAGCCACCAATTGCTCTAATTGGGGGACAGGCACCCGAGGTGCCTATTGTTGCCCCTGGACTTCAAGAGACCCTAGCACAGTTTTTGAGCATGTTCGACACTCTAGCTCAGGCAAAATTGATTTCCCTTGCACCAGCTACATCTCAGGCTAAGGAGGAGCTCATACTCCTGCAACCTGTATTCCAGAGCAGCGGGTCCATATTGATCAGGTTTCGGTTGCCATGCCAACACAATCAGTTATTCCGGTTCAACCTGAGATCCGGCTAGAGGCATCTGAGGGGTAGCAGAGAAGACAATAGAGGTTCAAGAAGTATGATTCTCCTACCTTCAGTGGCATAGCTATTGAGGTTGCATAGGGTTTTCTAGAGAAGTGCCATTGTATTTTCCGCTCCATAGGTATTGAGGAGGTGAGCAGAGTTGCTTTTACTATATTTTAGATGTCAAGAGTAGTGTATCGGTGGTGACAGGTTAATAAGGAGGATAGGCCAGCTGATGCAGCTCCAGTCACTAAGGCTCAGTTTTCAGAGATGTTATTGAGAGAGATATTTTCGCAGACCCTTCGGGATGCATGGCGCACATAGTTTGAGAAGCTGTGTTTGGGGACTATGCCAGTGTTAGAGTATGCTATTAGATTCAGTGATTTGTCTGGACATGCACCTGCCATGGTTTCTACAGTCAGAGAGCGAGTTTGTAGATTCATCGAGGGGCTCAGTTATTGTCTTAGGTTCAGTATGGCTAGGGAGTAGTAGACCGATACCTCATTTCAACAGGTTTTAGAGATCGCTTGGAAAGAGGATGGAGGGTATGCGTGGCAAGGAGAGGGAGCACAGGGAGGCTAAGAGACCTCAAGATTCTAGAGGATATAGTGGTGCCCGCGCTAAGGTTGCAGCCTGTCATGGTAGAGGCTATGTGAGCTGCCTAGTTCATTCAGCACATCCAGCTACTAGCGGTGCTCCGGCTATTCCGAGGTCTCAGGTTGCCCATTACGCTCAGCCACTTTCCAGTGCACCTCCTGCATGGGGTGCCTTTAGCGGTCATTCCAGCCGACTAGGCCAGAGCCAGTCTCAACAACCATGCCCACCGAGAGCTTGGTTTGAGTGTGGAGATACCAGACATATGGTGAGGGACTGCCCCAGACTCAGGAGGGGTGCACCTCCACAGACTACATCGGCTCCACGGATTCAACAAGGTCCACAAGCCATGGTTGCTGCTCTAGTTGCCCTAGAGGGGGAGGCCATGCTCGTTTCTATGCAGTTCAGTGGCGTTTTTCGGTCACGTGGTGTCTAATGAAGGGATCAAGGTAGACGTGAAGAAGATTGATGCAGTTCAGAGTTGGCCCAAACTGTCTTCAGCTACTGAGATCCAGAGTTTTCTTTGTTTGGCCGGATATTATCGCCGCTTCATAGAGGGTTCCTCATCCATTGCTGCACCTTTGACTAGATTGACCCGGATGGGTGCTCCTTTCAGATGGTCTGAGGAATTTGAGGTGAGCTTTCAAAAGCTCAAGACTGCATCGACTACAGCCAAGTGTTTGTGTTGCCTACAGGTTTAGGATCTTGCACTGTGTATTATGATGTGTCGCGTATTGGGCTTGGTGTGGTGTTTATGCAATATGGTAGGGTGATTACCTACGTGTCTCGGCAGTTTAAGGTTCATGAGAAGAATTAGCCTATGCATGACCTAGAGTTGGCAGCCATTGTACATGCATTGAAGATTTGGAGGCACTATCTGTACGACGTTCCATGTGAGGTTTATACCATTTATTGGAGTTTCTAACATCTGCTGAAGTAGAAGGACCTTAATTTGCGGCAGTGGAGATGGTTAGAGTTGCTGAAAGACTATGATATCACCATACAATATCATCCCAAGAAGGCCAATGTAATGGCCGATGCATTATGTAGGAAGGCAGAGAGTATCGGTAGTTTGGCATTTTTTTCGGCAGTACTGAGGCCATTAGCCATGGATGTTCAGGCTTTGGCCAATCAGTTCTTGAGATTCGATGTTTTCGAGCCTAACCGAATTCTTGCTTGTGTGGTTTCTCAGTCTTTTTTTGTATGAGCGCATCAAGACGCGTCAGTATGACGACCCCCATTTGCTTTTCCTTAAGGACACAGTGCAGCATGATGATACAAAAGAGGTTTCTATTGGTTATGACGGGGTGTTGGGGATGCAGGGTCGGATATGTTTGCCTAATGTGGACGGGCTACGTGAGTTAATCCTCGAGGAGGCTCATAGTTGCGGTATAGGACTCTACTGTTGACCCTCGCTTTTGCGACTCAGACGTTCGGTTTTGCGAACTTGGCCTTGTTCAACTGTATTCGCAATTGTGATGAAGGAGTCCGCATTAGCGAACGTTGACTGTTTAGTTGACTTTGAATTTACGGTCCTTCATTTGCATTTGCGACCTATGCCTTACTAACTGGGATTCGCAATTGCGCTCAAGGAGTTCACATTTGCGAATTTGACTGGTATTGATTGACTTCGCAAATGTGAATCCTAGTTCGCATTTGCGAGATTTGGGGCCTTTCTTCAGTTTTCTTCATTTCAACTCCCTTTTTACTTGTTTTCACTTGGTTTCTTTCTCGATCACTTTTAAATCACACAAACTTGTAAAACAGAAGTAAATGACATTAAACACCCTATTTTATCAATCAAACATAGCAAAAATCTAAGATTAAAGAAGAGATAAGTTGGTCAAATACCAACTTATCCCAACACAAATAAGAACCTGGCTAGGATCCGAAACATCGAATCTCACAAATCAGTTGGCCAAAGCTTGAACATCCATGTTTAGTGGCCTCTCCATTGCCCGTGAATATGCCAAACTGCGCGTGCTCTCTGCCTTCCTACTCAATGCATCAGCCACTACATTGGCCTTCACTGGATGGTATAATATGGTGATATCATAGTCTTTCAACAAACTCCAACCATCTCCACTGCCACAAATTAAGGTCTTTCTGCTTGAACAGGCGCTGAAGACTCCGATGGTCGGTATAGACCTCACAATGAATATCGTATAGATAGTGCCTCCAAATTATCAACACGTGAACAATAGCTGCCAATTCTAAATCATGCACATTGTAATTCTTCTCATGAACCTTGAACTGTCGAGACTCGTAGGCAATCACCCTATTGTCCTGCATCAATACCGTGCCAAGCCTAATACGCGATGCATCATAATACACAGTGTAAGATCCCAAACTGGTAGGCAATACCAACACTAGGGTTGTAGTCAATACAGGCTTGAGCTTTTGAAAGCTCATCTCACACTCGCGGACCAGGTGAAAAGAGCACCCTTCTGGGCCTACTTAGTAAGTGGGGCTGAGATAGATGAGAACCCCTCTACTAACTGGCGATAATAACCCATCAAACACAAGAAGCTCCGAATCTTTGTAGTTGAAGCAGGTCTAGGCCAGTTTTGAAGTGCCTCAATCTTCTTAGGATCCACCTTGAAGCCCTCGAAAGATACAACATGGCCGAATAATGCAACCGAGTCCAACCAGAACTCACACTTTGAAAATTTGGCATATAACTAACGATCCTTCAAAGTCTGAAGTACGATCCGTAAGTGCTGCTCATGCTTCTCTCTACTGAGGGAGTAAACTAAAATATCATCAATGAAGACAATCATGAAGGAATCCAGATAAGGACACCCAGTTCAACAAATCCATAAAGGTTGCTGGGGAATTAGTCAAACCAAATGACATCACTAAGAACTTTTAGTGACCATACCATGTCCGAACTTTTAGTGACCATACCATGCCCTAATCTTCACCTGATGATAGACAGATCTTAAAACAATATTGGAAAACACCTTGTCATCCTAAAGTTGGTCAAATAAGTCTTCAGTCCTTGGTAACAAATACTTGTTTTTGATAGTGACTTTGTTCAACTGTCGATAATTATGTACATCCTCATCGATCCGTCCTTTTTGTTCACAAACAACACCGCGCACCCCAAGGTGATACACTAGGTCTAATAAATCCCTTGTCAAGCAAATCTTGGAACTGCTCCTTCAATTCTTTTATTCAACTGGATCCATACGGTGTGATGGAATGGAAATGGGATGTGTGCCTGTAATCAAGTCAATGCAAAAGTCAATATCCTTGGCGGGTGGCAACTCGACATGTCTGTAGGAAACACTTCTGGGAACTCTCTCACCGCTGAAACACCCCTTCTCGACCATATGTCAAACACCCTTCTTGACCCTACGCGAGTCTTCACATATGAAATGACCCTGCTAGTGGAGTGACCAGGAGTCCCTCTCCACTCCAACCGAGGCAACCCCAACATGGCTAACGTCACAGTCTTGGCGTGACAATCCAAGATAGCATGATAAGGTCACAACCAATCCATGCCAAAAATCACATCAAAATCAACCATATTAAGTATTAGAGGGTCAACCCTAGTCTCATAACTCAGGATAGTGTCCAAACAAGAATGATAGACCCGGTCCACCATAAAAGAATCTCCAAAGGGTGTGGAGACATAGATAGGAGTACTCAAATAAAAATGAGACATATCAAATATGAAGACAAATAGGATGACATATACAAATAAATAGAACTCGGGTCAAATAAAATTGATGCATCTCTATGGTGAACCAGAACAATACCTGCAATGACCACACCAGACGACTCCGCCTCAGGTCTAGCTGGGAATGCATACAAACGGGATGAGCCCCACCAATCTAACCTCTGCCTCTCGGACGACCTCTCACTAGCTGGTCTCCACCTCTAGTTGCCTGACCTCCACCTCTGGTTGCTGACCCTTGCCTCTAGCTAGCTAAGCGAGAGGCGCCAGAAACACTTCTCAGATGCCGTCTCTCTACCCTGGCCACGAATCCTCTCAATCCACCTAACAATCTCCACAACTCGAGTGAAAGAAATATCATCTTCGGTCTCTCTGGCCATCTGTTGCCTGATACCTTAAGTAAGGCCATCTATAAATCTAAAGGGTTGATAGTATTTGGGTAGCGAGAATGAAAGCCTTCGTCATCCCAATCAGAGAACATTAATGTTGTGAAAAAGGAGTCAAACATAATACCTTTGACTGCATCTACATTGATGGTTGTGTCGGGATCATTTCCCCCCATATCTTCAAAATTCATCGTCCCTTTGGCAGCACTCTTATTATAATATACGTACCTTTCCAATTTGGAGCAAATTTTCCTTTGGCTTCTCCATGATGTGGGAGAATACATCTTAGAACGAGCTGGCCCACTTCAAATTTTCTGGGCAGCACTTCTTATTATAAGCACGAGCCATTATTTGTTAGTACAACTGCCCATGGCAAACCGTGGTCATTCGCTTTTCATCGATCATGGTCAATTCTTCCAAACGGGTTTTGACCTATTCTTCATCCTCAATCTCAGCTTCTACAATGATTCGAAGAGAGGGAATCTCAACTTCTACAGGTATTACAACTTCAGTGCCATAAACCAATAAGTATGGTGTGGCCCCAATTGACGTGCACATGGTTGTGCGATGCCCTAATAGTGCAAAGGGCAACTTCTCATGCCATTGTCTGGAACTCTAAATCATTTTCCTGAGGATCTTCTTGATGTTCTTGTTTGCCGATTCAACAGCTCCATTAGCTTTCGGCCAATAAGGGGTTGAATTACGATGCGTGATTTCAAATTGTTCGCATACCTCCCTCATCAAGTGGCTATTCGGATTTGCAGCATTGTCTGTAATGATAGTTGTAGGAATACCAAAACGACAAATAGTGTTGGAATGCACGAAGTCCACCACTGCTTTCCTGGTGCTGCTTTGAGGATAACTACTTCGACCCACTTTGTGAAATAATCAACGGCAACCAGGATAAATCTATGCCCATTCAAAGCTTTTGGCTCGATCGACCCAATGACATCCATCCCCTAAGCAACAAATAGCCAAGGTGCTGACATAAGATGTAACTCTGAAGGCAGTGCTGAATCAAGTCACCGTGTATCTGGCACTGATGGCATTTCCGGACGAAACTGAAACAATCTTTTTCTATGGTCATCAAGTAATAACCTGCCCGGAGAATTTTCATTGCAAGGACATATCCGTTCATGTGAGGGCCATAATCTCCGTAATGCACTTCGTTCATGATCTTTTCAGCTTCTCGGGAATCTACGCATCTTAACAGATTCAGATCTGGGGTTCTCTTGTATAGACCCTCGCCGCTCAAAAAGAAACTACTTGCAAGCCCTTCTGATAGTTCTCTTTTGATCTCCACTGGCTTGCTCGGGATATTCTTTTGTTTTCAAAAACCTTTTGATATCATGGTACCATGGCTGAACATCTGACTCTATTTCAATTGCATTGAAATTGCCATGCTTTCTCGGACTTTCAATATGACAATTACCCGGGTATGGCAGCATTGAGGCCAAAGTAGCTAGTGCATCTGCTAGCTCATTGTGGAATTGAGGAATATATCTGAACTCGATAGACTTGAAGCATTTGCTAAGATCTTCCACATGTTGCATGTATGGTATGAGTTTGATTTCTCGAGTTTCCTATTCGCCTTGGGCTTGCTGAATGATCAAATCTGAATCTCATAATTAACAATTCTTCTATATCCATATCAGTTGCCATGTTTATGCCCATGATGCAAGCTTCATACTCAGCTATGTTATTTGTGCAAAAGAACCAAAGCCGAGCAATTGCCAGATAATGCTGCCCTGTGGGTGAAATCAGAATTGATCCGACCCCGACGCCTTTGGCATTTACAGCTCCATCAAAGAACGTTTCCAATTATTGGTATCCTCTGGAATTAATTTGATTGGGTTCACTTCCTCGTCTGGAAAATATGTGCTTAAGGGTTGGTATTCATCATCTACCAGTTCTCAACTAGATGATCTGCCAAGGCTTGGGCTTTCATTGCCGTGCGAGTGACATCAACAATGTCAAATTCTGTGAGCAGGTTTGCCATTTCGCCAATCTTCTTGTAGGCATCGACTTCTGGAATATGTATTTTGGAGGATCCATGCTGGTTATGAGATATGTGGTGTAAGCCAGCAGATAATGTCTGAGCTTCTGGGCGACCCAAGTTTGGGCGCAACAAGTTCTTTCTAACAAAGTGTATTTGGCTTCATAACTGGTGAACTTCTTGCTCAAGTAATATAAGGCATGCTCTCTCTTTCCAGTCACATCGTATTGCCCCAGGATACAGCCAAAAGAATTTTCCAGGACTGTCAGCTACAAAAACAAAGGTCTTCCTGGCTCGGGTGGGACCAGAACTGGCGAGTTTGACAAGTATTCTTTGATTTTGTCAAAAGCTTCTTGACACTCATTTGTCCATTCGATTGCTGCATCTTTCTTTTTTCAAAAGCTTCTTGACACTCATTTGTCCATTCGATTACTGCATCTTTCTTTAACAGTTTGAATATGGGCTCACAAGTGGTAGTAAGCTGGGCGATGAATCTGCTGATGTAACTCAATCTCCCTAGCAGACTCGTGACTTCTTTCTTGCTCTTCGGGGGTGGCAAATCCCGAATGGCCTTTATCTTTGTCGGGTCTAACTCAATGCCCTTGCGATTGACTATGAACCCCAGAAGTTTTCCAGACAGAACACCAAATGCACACTTAGCCGGGTTCAATTTCAAGTCATACCTGCGTAGACGCTCAAAGAATCTCCTCAGATCTCGCACATGGCCTTCCTGTGTTTTAGATTTAATGATCACATCATCAACATATACCTCAATTTCCTGGTGCATCATGTCATGGAAGATAGCAGTCCAGAATAGCCCTCATGTAGGTTGCCCTAGCATTTTTCAAACCGAATAGCATGACACTGTAATAGTAAGTGCCCCACGGTGTGGTAAAAGCCATCTTTTCTGCATCTTCTTTATCCATCAAGACATGGTGATACCCAGCATAACAATCCACGAAGGACTGTATCTCATGTTTAGCACAGTTGTCCACGAGGATATGAATATTTGGCAACGGAAAGTTGTCCTTGGGACTTGGTTTGCTAAAATCCCGGGAATCAATGCACACTCGGGTTTTCCCATCTTTCTTTGGTATCGGAACCACGTTATCCAACCATGTGGTATATCGGACCACTCGAATCACACCAGCTTTCAATTGTTTATTGACTTCTTCCTTGATCTTGTCACTGATATCTGTTT
This sequence comes from Nicotiana obtusifolia, assembly GCA_002018475.1. NCBI lineage: Eukaryota > Viridiplantae > Streptophyta > Magnoliopsida > Solanales > Solanaceae > Nicotiana > Nicotiana obtusifolia. The sequence continues at coordinate 71,768 of MCJB01050920.1, read as the reverse complement.
TGAACTTTCTTTGCTTTTGCTGGACGGGTGGGTAACCGGGATGTATAGGCAACTTATATACCACAAGATCGACACTCAACCCGGGCATATCATCATAGGACCATGCGAACACGTCTTTGAACTCAAATGAAAGTTGAATCAATGCATCTCTAGTCTTTTCCTTAGCGTGAATACTTATCATGGTTTCCTGGATCTCTTCCGGGCTGCCCAATTTGAATGGCTCGGTTTCATTTAAGTTTGGCTTAGGCTTATTCTCAAATTGTTCCAATCCTCGATTTATTTCCCTAAAAGCCTCATCATCATATTCTGGTTCTTGGTTCATTATTTCATAGTTAGACAGCTTTTTAGGATCTGAGCATGAAGTCCGCAAGCATGTCATGTTATTTAAGTCTGCATTATTAGAACTGAAAAAGGAAAAGATAAGAAAAACATCAAAATTAGGACAAAAAGAGAAAGACAAATCAAATATTGATTCCATTTCATTGAATTAAAGATACGAGGGTTTACATCAAAACTAAATGACAATAAAGTAAAAACATTCGAGTTACACCTTGAAATAACTTGTAATGCGGAAGAGATAGCAAGACTAGACTACCGGGACTCCCGTCTGACAGGTAATGGGGTAGCTTTCCAATTCTGGAGTTTGGCATCCGGTCCTACATACTGCACTTCAACACTGCTCGTGCCTTCCCCGGGATGGACCATGTGTGACTCATATAGCATGTGCTTCAGAGATTCACAAATGTCATCGATTTCTTCGGCTGTGAAGGCCTCTTCTTCTTCTTCCACACACTTTGGCTTGAGAAAGGACTGGGCGAGGTGTGGAATAGGTTGGTACAGGATCCACCCTTTTTCTTTGCGCTTATCGGCCTATTTTTTGTCGGCCTCTGTAGCTTGGAAACCCACACCGAATAACTTTTCATTGGCGGTTGAAATGATGGGTTCAGTGATACCTTGCAGAGATGACCCAAGCCCCTTTTCCGGGCTTATACCCATATCTAATCATTTGAGTGGCAACCATGACCGAAGCATTAGATAAGCAAGGTTGAGGTAACGGAGATCCTTCTTCGCACTGGTCGGCTACCACAATTTCGAAAGCCCGGTATACGATATGTTCGCTACCTTCTCTAGCTTCCAGACACGGTAATGAAGAGTCCAGGTAGATGGACTGCTCATCTTCTCCATGGACAACAATTTCTTAATCATCATACTCAAATTTAAACATTTGATGGAGGGTGGAGGGAACAGTTCCTGCAGCATGAATCCAGGGTCTTCCTAGAAGGAAATTATATGAGGTTTCCATGTCCAAAACCTGGAAAGTTACCTAAAACTCCACGGGGCCAATGGTCAGGATTAGATCAATTTCCCCTATGGTGTCTCTTTTGACCCTATCAAAAGCCCGGACGCAGACATTATTTGCCAGATTCTTTCCGTTCCGATCTCCATTCCCTGTAGCATTGAGACAGGACAGATGTCAAGCCCGGATCCACCATCTAACATTACTCTTTTCATATAATAGCCCTCATATTTGACTGTCAAATGGAGAGCCTTGTTGTGGGCGGCTCCGCCCGGAGGCAAATCATCACGGCTGAAAGAAATTCTGTTGACTTCGAAGAATCTTGTGCCATTCTCTTCAATTGTTCGACGGAAGTATCAACCGGGACATATGCTTCATTGAGTGTTTTCAGGAACACCTTTCGGTGTTCATTCGAACCCAGCAACAGAGATAAGAGCGAAATCTGGGAAGGAGCCTTCCGGAGTTGGTCAATTATTGCGTATTTTGAAGCTTTCATCTTTTTGAATAACTCTTCCGCTTCCTCATTGCTAACAGGCTTCTTGGACGGCAACCTTTTATCCTTGTTCAATTTGAACCTCTTTAGCTCTTCTGAGTTATGGTATTCCCCAGACTTATTAATTTCATTCACCTCTTTTATGACCTCTTTCCCCTTGTAGGTGACTATGGTTCTGTTGTAGTTCCAGGGGACTGCAGTAGGGTCCTTCATGGGGCTTTGTAGTGCACGGCTGATAACCACCGGCTCATTCAGCCTTGGTGAAATTACGAGCCCACGCGCCACATAAGTCCCCTTTGGCACGTACACTCTTGACACATTCAGCGTGCCCTTCTCCTCCTCGAACTTCCTGGGAATATTCAAGATGAGTGGTTCCTTCCTCAGGCCGTAGGAACATAGAGGACCTTATTCTTAGCAGGTGCCGCCCCAGTCTTTGCTTCAGCGGCTTGAGGAACCAGAATGACTTTCTCCTCAGTTTTGGCCTGCTTTGCCGTCACTTTGGGTCTTGTCCCTAAATCGGCGATAGCAATTATGGCTTTTAACGCTGGATCGAACTCCTCGTTGTTGCAAATCATTCCAATGATCGGCCTATTATTTTGAGCTGGTAATGGATTGTTGGTCACATTAGGGATATCTTCGTCCCTTAGCACAATTCTTTTCTCATATATCAAGTTTTCGACTACCCTTTTGAGAGTCCAACAGTCCTCTGTATCATGACCTTCTGCTCCCGAATAGTAAGCACACCTGGTGTCGGCCCGGTATGATAGGGATTTGGGGTTTTGCCGTAGATCAACTTCTCGAGCAAGCTGGAGTAAGATTCACCAATAAGGGTAAAATTGGTTCTCCTGGGCAGTTCACGAGGGCGTTGATTATGTTGGTGTGTGTTTTATGGCGGACGAGGATTATATGGAGCTTGGTAGGGATGGTTATTTTTGGGAAGTGGAGCTCGGGTTTGATTATAATGTTGATGTGGCCGGGCGTAAGGTTGGGCATTCATCACCGCATAGTGGGGAGGTGCTATGGCATAGGCAGCATCTTGGTGTGGATAATAATGTCGTGAGGTTCTGGGAGGCATGTAAGAGCGGTCAAATGATTGACGAGGCCCTCGTGATCCTAAAGCCATCATAGCTCCCTCCTCCCTCTTCTTACGACTCGGAAGATTCCTTGAGCTGTTCTGGATGGCTTGGGAGGTAGCTTTCAATGCAGCTTGACTTAATATTTGTCCACTTTTCAAACCGTTTTCCACCATTTCCCCAATTTTGATCGCTTCAACAAATGGTTTGCCCATAGCGGACATCATGTTTTGAAAGTAATCGGCCTCTTGGGCCTGCAAGAAACAATAACCATTTCTGCGTCATCCATAGGCGATTTTACTTTGGCAGCCTGCTCGTGCCATCTGATAGCGTACTCGTGGAAACTCTTCGCGGTTTTCCTTTTCAGATTAGATAAGGAATTTCTATCTGGAGCGATGTCCACTTCATACTAGAACTGGCGGACAAAATATCGGGCCAGATCGTCCTAGCCCCTCGTAGCTAATTGCAGTATCTTTTTAAATTAGCACTGGGGTCTCCGCGCCCATCATACTTCTCAAACATTGGCATTTTGAAGCCCGCTGGTAAGTGGACATGGGGAAACATACACAGGTCGGAGTATGAGACACTTTTTTGGCCGCTTAGGCCCTGCATGTTTTTAAGGCTTTGTTCCAGGCTTTTTATTTTCCGAGCCATTTCTTCTTGTTCAGGGTTCCTTGTTGCCCTTTCTGGTTCAATCGGGGATACATATTGCGGTGGTTGGGCGTATGAGTCTGGAGTAACATGAGTTACGTCCGGCTGAAATTACGGGCCCTGAAAAGTGAATGCCGAAGGCTCAAAGCATGGCCTAGGCATGGTTGGTGGTGCCATGGTAAAGACCGGTGGTGCAGAAACCACCATTGATGGTGCTCCGGAAAACGGCGCCTGGGGGCGAACCACAGAAGGTATACCAGCAAAAGATGACGTAGAGGGGTACCCAAATGGGACAAATGGATTTGCCATGGAGACGTTAGTAGTTCCGACTGTCCTTAGGACCAGTTCAGGGAAGCCGGGGATAGTGCTTGGCGGTTCTCTACCGATTGACCAGGCGTCCCACATTTCCAAAATGCGGAGCCGTAACATCTTGTTTTCCTCGGCAGTTGCCATTTCTGGTTTTGAAATAGCTGGCTCAGGGCTATCCTCGGTGTTAAAATGTGGAGATTTCCTTCTGAAACCATCGGGACCTTTCCTTTTGATCTTGTAAAGTAAGGGTGAGAAGCTAGATTTCCTACAAAACCAACCACCTTATAAGACCTACTAAAGTTGTTGCACACAACACCTTTGTTAGTTTAAAACATTTAACAGATAGGAGATCACACATTTGGAATGCAATGCACCTGGACAGTTAAACGTTTCTAAAATATTTTTTCTTTGACTGCATGTTTCATCCCGGCTTTCACTATCTCTTTTACTCTATAGTTCTTTTCTTTTATTCACTCACTTCATATCTTGATTTTCTCTCCTCTCTTTTTTCATGGTCTTTCTCTCTTTTATTTTAATTTTTTTTTTTAGAAAGGGCTATGATCGCATCCGATGGGGATTACCTACGTATCTCACATCTGGTGAGAATCAAACCCACCTAGTTCAGTAAGGAAATGTACTTTTTTTAAAAAGTCCCTTTTTTTTCAAAATTTCGGCAGAGTTTCGGGATTCCAAATTTCAGGATTTTCAAAACTAGGTAAATTTCCTCTCACCTACCTCACTCTTGGTTTTTCTTAATTATTATTATTTTTTATTCTAAAAGTCGGTCAACATGCGAGCCAAAACAAATAGGTGCACAAGTAGCATGTAAAATGCATCAAGATGGTCTTTTAATTTTGGGTAAACCTGTCCTAGACGCACCCAACCCCTGTGTTGAGTTCCCAAAGTCAAATACACGTGATGCAAACAAACGTTCCTACTAGGGATTCTGGCATGAGGTAATGTTATTCTTGGTTTGAATCCTGGGTTGTGTTGTTCTAGACCCGGCTTACCCGAGCGGACAACTCGAGCCAGGTGGGGCAACGTACCGGGGACCAAAAGGCTATCCGGTTTTGTAACTGATCCGATCCTCGTTCTAAATTTAGGGATATGACACTCTAACAGAAAAGAAGCCACGCCAGCGTGCGCTTCCTAGAAGATTTAGAAGACTCAGAGAGAAGAAGGATTTCGTAACAGTTTATATATTCAGTTCACAAAATATTAAAGCGGTAAAAAGCGGCATTTAGCACGATAGGCTCAAAACATGTTAAAAAAAATTAGATAACAAACAAAAGCCAAGTATAACAGTTATTCTAAGCTCGAATTTTGAACCCTGAACCAGAGATTCTGGGTTCATTCCCTAGCAGAGCTACCAGAGCTGTCACACCTCCTTTTTCCCGAGGAATAGGGAGTTTTCTAATTAAAGTGATATTATTCGAAATGAGATTATTTATTTAATTTTTCAGAGTCCCCACTTGGAATAATTCATTATGGTGTCTCAAGTCACCGGTTTACTTTAAAATCTCAAATCGAGGAAAGTTGACTCGATTTATTGGTCTGGGAATACAGAAGACCGGGTAAGAAATTCTGTTAACCAGGGAGAAGGTGTTAGGTATTCCCATATTCCGTGGTTTTAGCACGGTCGCTCAACAATTAATACTTGGCCTAATTATCTGATTTAATACATATTTAAAACCTATTGTGCATTATTAAACACTTTAACCGCTTTTAATAGAATTTTAATCGCTTTTTAGGATTTATGGAGTTTATCTGAATAAGTCGGGATGTCGCGCACTTATTATTCTTACACATTACAAATTGCGCCACGTGAGACGCACCCGTGATTTAAAACGTGTTTATGTTTATTATCATTTGAACTTGTGGTCAAGTCACGTGAGACGCGCACTTGAATTCGGATTTACGTATCATTGACTATGCCACAAGAACCGTGCCCATAGTCATAATAATTTATTTAAACACGCCTAAAGCAAACTACAATTTTTTAAGAACGATATTCTCTAATTACTAGGTAATTCGCTGTGAGGGGCTACCATTTTTGGAAGTCTTTTGTGGGATTGATCTTAGATTCTTGGCAGATTCATTTGCTGATTAAACTGGACAGATTATCATTCTAAAACTTATATTACATTTCAGTTATATTGGAGCAGATCGGGTACGAGCATGCTTGGGCTAATTGCGAAGCCCTTAATGCATTTACCAACCCAGTTCGTGAAACAGAACTGGGTATGAACTGGCTTGAGCCAAATGTGAAGCCCTCAGTGTTTGACAGCCCATTTCGTGAAAATAGACTCGGCATGAGCAAGGCATTAGTGGGCTCTGGATCAAAGCCCAGAATCGCCTACCACTTCCGCAAATCATATTTGTGGTAATTAACTGGGCCAGCATAATTTAGGCCTAATTTGTCTCAAAATCAGGCAAATACCAGTAAACATTGCAAATTCCAGCAAAATCTATGACATTCATGATACTACATGCTTAAACACAATAATAGGCAAAGAATTCAACATTGCTGGAATGAAATTTAGTATATTATAGTGACTATTCCTATTCAAATACAGCTTCCAGAATATTTAATGTTCATAATACTGTGCATTTAACTACAATAATTGCCAAAGAGTTCGAATCTCCTGGAATTCAGACTTAATACATTTCAGTAGCTATTCCTATTGAATACAGCATCAAAACTAAGAATGCCACTATATTAATACACTTGTATCCACATTCCATATTCCTCTTCATCGCTTGTAGAGGAATGAAGCTGTCAGCCACACCTTACAGCATTGCATGGAGTCTTTCAATCTTCAAGCTTGATCAACCAGTGATCAAACCTGAGGATTGACTGATTTTAGTTTAGACAATATCCCTCAACATGACTGCTTAAATGGACAACTACCAAGATATATTCCAGATTAAAGGATAAGTGACCTTCACTCAATATAGCATTTAAAATAACCAAGCACGGACTGACCAAGCAATAAACCTGTAGATAGATTCTTTGCAGCAGCAAGCAATTACAAGTGACAGTTTCAATTCAATCAAATAGTTCCCTTAACAGCACAATATAAATAGGAAACAGCAAGCCATTACCACTTGGATTTCAACTCAAATGGACAGTTTCATAGAACAACCCAAACAGAACTTACTAGAGACATTATAAACACATAAATGTAGGCAGAGTCATGAAGTTAACAATTCATTCATCATTCACATATTTCAAAGAAGAATTACTGATGAAACTGCTACACACCTAGAAGTAGAATTCAAAATAGAAGAATTCGGTAAGGTAGAAATTAGAATTGAAAGGAGAGATTCAGAAGCCAAGACAACAACAGACTTTAGTAGTAAAAACCCAGAAATTCCATAGCTAGAAAGCTACTCCTAATCCCAGAAACTGAAGCAGAATTTTTTTCTAGAATTTCCACTCTCTTTTCTTTCTCTTTTAGCTATGTTTTCTCTTCGTAGATAGTTTTCTTTTTTAGGGGTTAGTGTGTGTATCTGTGTGTGCTCTATCAGCATACCTATATATTGAGGACTGGATTTGAGAGATCCAATGGGAAAAGGGGAATTTGTCAGCACCAAATCAGGGTCTGACAGAAGGAAGTATATTTTGTACCTAACATGCCACCTGCCCTGTTGGCAGTTAGCCCTTTCCTTTTGAGCCTTCTTCCTTTATTTTTACTCCTAAGGCCCCCTAAAGTTTAATTATCTTTCGGCTACAACCCTCGACCCACCTAAGTTTACACTTACGGCCTCGAGACTAACGGGCCAGCTTATCATCCGAGGCAGGTCCTCATTTGACCCCGAGCAAAACAAAACGAAAAATGCAGAGGAATTGAGAACTTTTGGACATGAAAACAGTGATTTTTAACACTAAAATGCATATAATTTAACAAATACTTAGGCAAATCCTAAAATGCCAATATATAATTAGTTATTTTATTAAAACCTATTATGCTGGTCAAAAAAAAATAATAGAAGAAGGAGCATAAGAAAGAAAGAGAAAAAGATGGATGAACCTTACCTAAGAAGAACAGAACAAGCTTTTCGGGTACATTCTTTAACCAGCGGATCCGAACTCTCTCTCAAAATGAGCCGAAAGAACAATCGGTTAATGTGAGTTTCGAGTCGAATCACTTCTGAAAACTCGAGAATCAACAATGGCGGATTTTAGGGTTTTCAACTTCTTAGATTTAAAATCCGCGAAGTTGTAGGGGTTTTCGGAGAGAATGGTTTAGGGATTAGGGATAAGGAGACGAAGGAGGCTATGGGGGAGTGATTTGGGGTGGATTGGAAGTGGGCCGCCGCCATGAGGCGATTCTTGGCGGTGGCTCATGAGATCAAGGGCGAGAGAGAGACGAAGGCGTCTCTAGGGTTGGTTCCGGGGGGTTTGAGACGGGCTCGGACATTTATTTAGGGGAGTGAGAGGTGAGTTCCGAACCGTTGGATCGAGGGGCGATCAACGGTCGTGATTGAGCGTAACCAAAACGGCGTCGTTTTGGTCACTAACGGGGCGGACCGGGTATAAGGACTGGGCTGGACCGGTCACGAAGGGATCTTTGGGCTTAAACCATTTCAGTAATTTGGGCCTTTTAATACAAATAGGCTCTTAGCCAGCTTAACGAAATCAGCCTCTTTATTTCCTTCTTTAGTTTTTTGCAAAAATGGCCACTCCGCTTCTAATTGCATTTATTTTGCAACAAAGACCTAATTAGCACTCAACTTTTTAATTAAACTAATTTATTAAATTCAATATATAATTTTTTTGATTTTTATTTATCAATTAAGAAATTTGTATGTGATTAAATCCTAAAAAATGCAAGTAAAATTCAAAGTGCTATGCAATAAAGAATTGGACATATTTATGGTATTTTTTATGATTTTGAAATTCTAAATATGCACAAAAATGCAACTAAATGCGGACAACAAAATTTTCTTAAATTCTACAAAAATTAAAATCAATAAGAAAAATTATTTTTTTGTAGATTTTGTAGGAATAATTTTTCGTAGGGCAACAATTACGTGCTCACATCGGGATCGGTCGGTACATTGATGTTGATGGCCACGTGTGAGTTAGCATCGACCGGGTCGACGGCTGGGACACCATTGGGATCGACAGGGGGCACATCATTGCTAGGCATCACATTATTGTTCTCACCATGATGGCCAAGCTCAGCGTTAACATTCAAGTGAGCAGACTGAGAGTTTGACATCCTTGGGCTAACCTGGAATCAAAACATCAAAGAACAAGCGTAAAATAGGGTGTGTTATGGAGATTCGTATCAAATCACCACTATAATCATTAGCCCCACAGTGGGCTGCAAACTATTTACCCGCAAAAATGAGTAGCAATTAAATTTGCACGCGGTTTAAAGTATATGTGATTTAATTCAATACGAATGATTAAGAACAACAGTTAATTAAGTTAAAGATAAAATATATGATCAAACCAATCGCAATGTGATGATCAAGCCTAATCTTAGGTTGAACAGTGGGATTTGTCCTTGATCGGATCCTCAATACAAACTCGGTCGCGAATAAAGAAGAGATCAAATGAAGAACACTTTGAACAATAGCTAGAAGACAAAAATAAACTTTTGTTGCTTTTATTTGCGTGTCATAATATGTCAAAATAAAGAAACCTTCCCTTTTATATAGTAGGAAAATTTGAGTCCTAGTACAAGTCTAAATAAGGTAAAAATCTTTTTTTTTCAGTAAATATCAATCTGCAGTTGATACCGAACTAGATTCGCGCCATAATATCCGGTTGAGGGCGAATGTTACAGCCCTTACTCGTCATGCATAATCGTTCTCCATGTTTCTCGAGGTCTAGAAACTATACTTGGTCAGGGTCCGTAATTTCACCATGCCCGATCCCAGATACATCACTCATTCCTCTTGGTTTTTGATACGAGGTGTCCTTGTGCCTTGCTTATAATCATGTCGAGTCGTGCTTCCCCTTCGTTTCCTCATCGGGGAATATGCGAAAATAATCCCCCCGATTTTACCCGTACATAAAGTGTATAAAATAGAGTCCACCCATAAGGGGTGTTCTTAGGGCCCACTAGGTAAAAACCCAGTAATTTTAGTAATTACTATAACCCTAGCTATCCCTATACAAGTACACGTATGGTGTACTTCTAGATGTACGAAATACACAGTATTTTTCCATGCTTTCTTCTCCCAAATCAGACGAGTTTAGATTGTGATATAAGGGGTTGCTCCGTCAAAACATGAAAACCACCACCGACCAGTGATTCTAGCCGTGGTTTATCCATCTTCCGCTTCAGCTTCACGAAGAACAAGTAAGTTCTCATTTTACAATTTACGCGCTATCTAATGTGTTTAGTTTATCGCGTTCCTTCATTGGTATCAGAGCCGCAGGCTGTCTTTCTGGTCTGAAAAAATAAGAGATTTGTTCTGTCTTTTTGCTAAAACAAATATGCATTTCTGATTTGTTGTGTGCAATTGAAATGAATAAAATAATATTTTTACACTATTTTTAAATAAGTTTTTAAATCAGTGTGTTAAGATTGAACATTGATTTTGAGAAAATTAGTATAAATTTTCATTAAATCTGGTGTTAATCACTTTTTGTAATTGAAACTGATCGATTAAAAAAAAGAAAAAGTGATTTCCTTACAAGTATAATCGATCTTGTAACGACCCGGCCGGTCGTTTTGAGTATTGTAGCCCAAATTCCCCATTTATTGCTTATTCTGTCTTCATTTGTTGTTATGTGACTTATTGAGGTGGTTGGTTTAGTTCCGGGAATGTTTCAGAATGAGTTGGAACACTTAGTCCCAAGGTTGGAAGCTTAAGTTGGAAGAGTTGACCAAATGTGGACTTATGTGTAAATGACCCTGGAATGGAGTTTTGATGGTTCTGATAGCTCCATATCGTGCTTTTGGACTTAGGAGTGTGTCTGGATATTGATTTGGAGGTCTGTAGATGATTTTGGCTTGAATTGGAAAAAGTGAGAAAAATTAAAGTTTAGAGAGTTGTGAAGTTTGACTGAAAGTTGACTTTGTGTTTCCCGAGCTCAGATTTTGATTTCGGAAGATGGAAAAGGTCTGTTGTGTCATTTATGACTTATGTGCGAAATTTGAGGTCAATCAGAGATGGTTTGATAGGGAAGCATTGACTGTAGAAGTTGAAAATTCATTGGTTTCAATAGGCTTGAACTGGGGTGCGATTTGTCTTTTTGACGTTGTTCGATAAGATTTGCGGTTTCGACTAAGTTCATATCGTGTTTTTAGGACTTGTTGGTATGCTTGGATGGGGTCCTAGGGGCCTCGGGTGTGATTCTGATTGAAAACGAATTTAAATTTGGACTTAGAGGGATGTTGTTGCTGAAGTCTGGTGTAATCGCACATGCGGAGGGAGTGGCTGCAGGTATGGTCAAGCAGGTGCGAGATTTGTGGAGGAGGCCTAGAACCGCAAGTGCGAGGCATATTCCTCACCTACAGGGTTGAAGATGCGGAGGAGAGGTCGCAGAAGCAGGATTGGCCTAGATGGCCTGGGGGTGCAGAAGCGGACTTGGTCCGCATGTGCGTGTGCGCAGAAGCGCTTGTTGCCTGCAGAAGCGGAAGCGTAGGTGCGCTATTTGGACCATAGAAGTGGAGATTGTTGGCTTGAATTGATGCCGCACCTGTGATGGATTTTCCGTAGGTCCGGAGCCGCAAGCTATTGTTGGTCCGCAAAAGCGAAAATCGTTAGGCAGAAATAGAAAGTTCGAGGGTTTTTCATTCATTCTTCATCTTTTGATCTAGAGAGCTCGGTTTGTGGTGATGTTTCGAGGGACTTTCAAGGAAATCATTGGGGTAAGTCATTCTAACTCGGATTTGGCTACTATACGTGAATCCATCATTAGTTTGTCATTCAATTAGTGATTTGAGTTGGAAAATTTGGGAAAATTTTGTGAAATTTCATAGACCAAATTTTGGGGATTTGAAAGGGGATTTGAGGTCGGATTTAATTAATTTTAGTATGGTTGGACTCACCATTGAATAGGTGTTCAGAATGTATAAATTTTGTTCGATCGAGAGGTGGGCCCGGGGTTGACTTTTTGACTTGGGTTAAAGATCTTAGCTTTATCATTTGGAATCAATTCCTATAGCTATTTTTGATAATATTATGTTATTTTTGTCTAGATTCGGCCTTCTGGAGGTCGATATGCATGAGAAAGGCTTGCTAGCAAGTGGTTTGATTTGTTTGAGGTAGGTATCTTATCTAATCTCGGTTGAGGCACTAGTTACCTGAATTACTGTGATAGCTACATGCTATTGGGTGCGCACATGCGTGGGGTAGAACACATGTGCAGGCACCGGGATTATTTATTCATCTTCGGGTTGTGCCCAGGCTCTTATAAGCCTAGAATTTGACCGTTAAACCTTAAGCTGCACATTGTGAAATTTTTGTGAACTATTTGAGCCGTGTTTGAGGCTATATAGGGGTTTAATCCCTGAATGATCTAAGAAATGTTATTCTTTGAGGAAATTTGCCAGTTTGAGTTATGATAGTACACTTGCATATGCCTACTCTTTAGCACATCATTTATACCAGTCCAGGAGCATGAGATTTATTTTTTGCTCATTTCATACATGTATACTTGTTTTAATTGCTCAAGTATGATATGATTGGACTGGATGCCTATGACCACGCCGGGCGAATTGCATTGTTTCGCCTGTGACCATACCCGGTGGATTTTGTTGTTGTGCCTGTGACCATACCGGGCAGATTGTATTTTTGGCACGTGAGTTGTCCGTGCGAATCCAGATGTTGATGTTATTAGCACGTAAAGTTGTCCGTGCAGCACGTGAGTTATCCATGCGGGTTCTATTATTACCACATGAGTTGTCCATGCAGCACGTGAGTTGTCCGTGCAACGTGTGGATACGGATCCATCCCTCTAGGTTCACCCTCTCATACTTTTCTCTTGACGGTGTACACGCGGATATTGAGAATATTGATCAGTGGTTTGGAACGGATATGGGAAAGTGCGGAAATCTGGCCATTGTTTTGTTGGATTTTGCATATCATCTTTACTTGCAATTTCATTGATCATTTATCTTATTTAACCGCATATCACTTCTATATGCCAAGATAGTGTCTAAGCAGGGTATTTAAGAAATAGTACACATACACACATAGATGTTTTCTTAACTTTATGATTTGACTTCAATATTGTTCTGTACTGATTTAAAAGATGAAACTACACACGTGATAGCTAGTATCATTAATAATTTGTGCTTCTCTTACCTTGTCGTGTTTATGTACGTTACTTATTGAGTACATTGGGTCGGTTGTACTCATACCACACACTGCACTTAATTGTGCAGATCCAGGTATGGGGACAAGTTATCAACAGTAGGTTGCTTTCGTACTATCTGTAGAGCTGCATCCTTGGTTCCAGTTTGACTTGTCTTTTCCTTTCATACTATTGTCATAGTTCAGACATAGTATTTATTGTTCAATTTCTGATTTGTATTCCGTTATGGAAGCTCATGACTCTGTACTTACTAGTTTCTGGGAGAATTTACTTTGTATTGGTAGTTTTATTGTGATGAGACCGCAGACTTTATGCTATTTTTATGAATTTCGTTATTCTGTTGCCCTCGATATCATGTTTCGGCTTGCCTAGCCCGTTTGTTAGGCGCCATCATGATAGGTTGAGATTTTCTATTATTCTATTCTCTCCTAGATGGTAAGAACACGTGCTATTGAATTGGGCAGAAGCCACTAGTACCACCAACTAGGGTCGCGAGAGGCCGGGGCAACGATAGGGGCCGAGGTGCAACTCGTACAGTAGCTAGAGCGGCACCTATGGAGCCACCAGTTGTTCCATCTCAAGAGCAGATACTAGCTGCTGTTGAGCTAGTGGGACTCTAGCACCCGATGTGCCCATTGTGATTCCAGGCCTTCAGGAGGCTCTAGCCTAGATAATGACACCATGCACTAGCCTTGCTCAAGCGATTTCAGTTCCCGTCGCACCAGCCACTTCTCAGGTGGGGGAAGGTGCTCAGACTCCGGCGGCCCGTACTCTAGAGCAGGTGGCTCAGGGACTTTAGATACCGGGAGTACTACTATCACAGCCTGTTGCGATGGCTTAGGCTCTGGTAGGCCCACCTATGAGTGACGAGGAGCAGAAGAGGCTAGAGGGGTTTGAGAGACTTAGGCCACCATCATTTAGAGGGGTTGAGTTAGAGGATGCTCTGGACTTCTTAGACCGGTGCCAGCGGATTCTTCGCACGGCGGGTATTTTGGAGACTAGTAGAGTCTCATTTACTACTTTTTAACTGTCTGGGTAGAATTCAGATGGTCGGAAGCCTATGAGTTGAGCAGGCCATCCGGTGTTGCACCACTTACGTGGCATGAGTTCTCCATTCTCTTCTTGAAGAAGTTTATTCCACAGACCCGTAGGGAGGAGCTGCGTAGGCAGTTTGAGCAGCTACGCCGGGAGTGTATGTCTGTGACCCAGTATGAGATGAGATTTTCAGAGTTAGTTCGTCACGCGATCTGGTTGGTTCCCACAGAGAGGGAGAGGATTTGGAGGTTCATTGATGGCCTCAACTATGGACTACGTTTCATCAAGACTCGGGAGATTGCATTAGGTGCTAGGTTTGACGAAGTGGTTGATATTGCCAGGCGGCTTGAGCAGGTTCGTAGTCAGGAGCGTGAGGAGAGGGAGGCCAAGAGGCCTCGTGGTTTGACAATTTCAGCGGTGTTTCTTCTGGAGGACAGTCCCATCACAATACGGGTCGTCCTTATAGGCCCGCTCAGATGGCTCGTCCGGTTCATCGTGGTGCATGAGTTGGCCATGGTTCCTAGAGTGCTCGTTCAAGCCAGCCATCCTTCAGTGCGTTACCAGCATAGAGTTCTTACCATGCTTCATCCTCCCAGGTTTCTACAGGCAGTTTGAGTTATTATGAGCAGCAGCTTTGTTAGAGGAGAGGTTGTTTCGAGTGCCGGGACTTGAATCATCTCAAGAGGGATTTCCCTAAACTGTTAAGTGGGGTCCCACAGCAGAGTTCTAGGACAATGATACTAGCACCAGCAGCTACACCACCCACTCAGCCAGCTCGGGGTGGGCTCAGGCAGCTAGAGGTCGCCTTAGAGGGGGAGGACGGTCAGGTGGCGGACAGGCTCGATGATTTGCTTTTCCTACCAGGCCAGAGGCTGTTGCTTCAGACACAGTGATCACAGGTATTGTCTCAATATGCCAAAGGGATGCTTCCACATTATTTGATTCTAGTTCTACTTAATCATATGTGTTATCGTATTTTGCTCGTTATCTGGATATGCCCTGTGAGTCCTTAGTTTCGCATGTTCATATGTCTACACTGTTGGGCGATTCTATTATTGTGGACCGTGTGTATCGGTCATGTGTGGTGACTATTGGAGGATTGGAGTCTAGAGTGGACCTCTTATTTCTTAGTATGGTTGATTTTGATGTGATTCTTGATATGGATTGGTTGTCCCAATGTCATGCTATTCTGGATTGCCACGCTAAGACCGTGACATGGGCGATGCTGGGTTACCTAGGATTGAGTGGGGGGGTTCTCTATACTATGTTCTAATAGGGTGATTTCATATTAGAGGCCCAACGGATGGTTGGGAAGGGGTGTTTTGTCATATTCGGCTTTTGTGAGAGATGTTGGTGTTGATACTCCCTCCTATCATTGTTTTTGTTCTGATGGTGCGACATTTTCTGGATGTGTTTCTTGTAGACCTGTCGGGCATGCCGCCTGACAGGGACATTGATTTTGGTATTGACTTGGTGTCGGCAGTCAGCCTATTTCTATTCCTCTGTATCGTATGGCACCAACAGAGTTGAAGGAATTGAAAGAGCAGCAGTAGGAGCTTCTTGATAAAGGGTTCATTAGGTCTAGTGTGTCGCCTTCGGGTGCACCGGTTTTGTTTGTGAAGAAGAAGGATAGTACTATGCGGATGTGCATCGACTATAGGCGGTTGAAAAAAGTTACAATTAAGAAAAAGTATCCTTTGCTGCGCATTGATGACCTATTTGATTAGCTTCAGGGAGCTAGAGGGTTCTCTAAGGTTGATTTGAGGTCTGGTATCACCAGTTGAAGATTCGGGACTCGAATACTCTAAAGATGGCATTCAGGACCCCCTATGGTCACTATGAGTTCCTTGTGATGTCTTTTGGACTGACCAATTCCCCAGTAGCATTCATGAATCTGATGAACAGTGTGTTCCAGGCATATCTTGATTCGTTTGTCTTAGTATTTATTGATGATATCCTTGTGCATTCACGTAGCCAAGAGGAGCATGCACAACATCTAAGGATTGTAGTATAGACATTGAGGAAGAAGAAGCTTTATGCTAAGTTCTCCAAGTGTGAGTTTGGCTCAATTCGGTGGCGTTCTTGGGGCATGTGGTATCTAGTGAGGGGATCAAGGTGGATCCGAAGAAGATTGAAGCGGTTCAGAGTTGGTCAAGGCCATCTTCAGCTACTGAGATATGGAGTTTTCTCAGCTTGGCCGGATATTATCATCGCTTTGTAGAGGGTGTCTCGCCCATTATTGCGCTTTTGACCAGGTTGACCCAGAAGGGTGCTCTATTCAGGTGGTCGGATGAGTGTGAAGAGAGCTTTCAGAAGCTCAAGACTGCCTTCACTACAGCTCTAGTTCTAGTTTTGCCTTCAGCATCAAGATTTTATACAGTGTATTTTGATGCTTTTTGGATCGGTATTGGGTGTGTCTTGATGTAGGAGGGTAGAGCGATTGCTTATGCTTCACGCCAGTTGAAGAATCATGAGAAGAACTACCCCGTTCATGATTTGGAGTTGGCAGCTATCATTCATGCATTAAAGATTTGGAGGCATTATCTCTACGGCGTGTCTTGTGAGATATTTACAGATCATCGGAGTCTTCAGCACTTGTTCAAGCAAAAGGATCTAAATTTGAGGCAGCGAAGATGGTTGGAGCTGCTAAAGGACTATGATATTACCATTTTGTATTATCCTGGGAAGGCCAATGTGGTGACCAATGCCTTGAGTAGGAAGGCAGTGAGTATGGGTAGCTTTACATTTATTCCTCTTGGTGAGAGATCGCTTGCATCTGATGTTCATGCCTTGGCCAATCAGTTCGTAAGGTTTGATATTTCGGAGCCTAATCGGGTTCTAGCTTCTGTTGTTTCTCGAGTTTTCTTATATGATCGCATCAGAGAGCGTCCGTATAACGAGCCCCTATTGCTTGTTCTTAAGGACACGGTTCAGCACGGTGATACCAAGGAGGTTTCAATTGGGGATGATGGAGTGTTGCGGATGCAAGGTCGGATTTGTGTGCCCAATGTGGATGGGTTACGTGAGTTGATTCTTGAAGAGGCCCACAGTTCACGGTATTCCATTCATCCGGGCGCCGCAAAGATGTATCAAGATTTGAGGCAGCACTATTGGTGGAGGAAAATGAAGAAAGACATAGTGGAGTTTGTAGCTTAGTGCTTGAACTGTCAGCAGGTGAAGTACGAGCATCAAAGGCAGGGCGGTTTGATTCAGAGTCTTGAGATTCTAGAATGAAAATGGGAGCATATCACCATGGACTTTGTAGTTGGGCTTCCACAGACCTTGAAGAAGTTTGATGCTATTTGGGTGATTGTGGACCGGTTGACTAAGTCCGCACATTTCATCCCAGTTGAGACTACTTATTCTTCGAAGTGGTTGGCTGAGATCTATATCCGCGAGATTGATCGCCTATATTGTATGCCTATGTCCTTCGTTTCAGATGGGGACACACAGTTCTCGTCGCAGTTTTGGATAGTAGTGTAGCGAGAGTTAGGCACACCGGTTGAGTTCAGTACAGCATTCCACCCTCAGATGGACGGACAATCCGAGCACACCATTCAGATATTAGAAGATATGCTACGCGCTTGTGTCATGGATTTCAGCGGTTCTTGGGATCAGTTTCTACTACTTGCAGAGTTCGCCTACAACAACAACTACCAATCGAGTATTCAGATGGCTCTGTATAAAGCCTTGTATGGAAGGCGGTGTGGGTCTCCGGTAAGTTGGTTGAGCCGGGTGAGGCTAGTCTATTGGGTACTGACTTAGTTCAGGATGCTTTGGATAAGGTTAAGTTGATTCAGGATCGTCTTCGCACAGCACAGTCTAGACAGAAGAGTTTCGTCGATCGGAAGGTTCGTGACGTTGCCTACATAGTGGGGGAGAAGGTACTGCTTAGAGTTTCCCCTATAAAAGGCAAGTTGAGCTCACGGTATATTAGCCATTTTGAGGTACTTGAGAGGATTGGAGAGGTGGCTTACAAGCTTGCATTGCCACTTAGGCTATCGAGTGTTCATCTAGTGATTCAGGTTTCCATGCTCCAGAAATATTCCAGCGATCCGTCTCATGTTTTGGACTTCAGCACAATTTAGTTAGATGGAGATTTGACCTATGATGTGGAGTCGGTAGCCATTTTGGATCGGCAGGTTCGGAAGTTGACGTCGAAGAATATAGCTTCAATAAAGGTGTAGCGGAGAGGTCAGCTAGTCGAGGAGGCTACTTGGGAGACGGATCGGGAGATGCGGATCAGATATCCACACCTATTTGAGACTCCATGTATGATTCTAGACCCGTTCAAGGACAAACGTTTGTTTAAGAGGGGGAGAATATAACGATCCAATCGGTCGTTTTGAGTATCACAGCACCACTCCCCCATTTATTTCTTATTCTGTGTTCATTTGTTGTTATGTGACTTGCCGGGGTGGTTGGTTTAGTTTTGGAGATGTTTCAAAATAAGCTGGATACTTAGTCCCAAGGTTGGAAGTTTAAGTTGAAAGAGTTGACCGGATGTGGACTTATGGGTAAATGACTCCGGAATAGAGTTTTGATGGTTCCGATAGCTCCATATGGTGATTTTGGACTTTAGGAGTGTGTCCGGATATTGATTTGAAGGTCCATAGATGATTTTGACTTGAATTGCCAAAAGTTGGAAAAGAAGTTTGGAGAGTTGTGAAGTTTGACCGAAAGTTGACTTTGTGGTTACTGAGCTTGGATTTTGGTTTCGGAAGTTGGAATACATCCGCTGTGTCATGTATGACTTGTGTGCAAAATTTGAGGTCAATCGAAGTTGATTTGATAGGGTTCGGCATCGATTGTAGAAGTTGAAAATTCATTAGTTTCAATAGGCTTGAATTGGGGTGCGATTCGTATTTTTGATGTTGTTTGATGTGATTTGAGGTTTCGACGAAGTTCTTATCGTGTTTTAGGACTTGTTAGTATATTTGGATGGGGTCCCGGAGGCCTCGGATGAGATTCAGATTGAAAACAGATTTAAATTTGGACTAAGAGGGATGTTGTTGTTGCTGAAGGCTGGTGTCATCGTACCTACATAGGGAGTGGCCGCAGGTGCGAGATTTGTGGAGGAGACCTGGAAGCGAAGGTACGAGGAATATTCCACTCTTGTGAGGTCGCAGATGAAGAGGAGAGGTCACAGAAATGGGATTGGCCTAGATGGCCTGGGGACGCAGAAGCGGACTTGGTCTCCAGGTGCATGTGCGCAGAAGCGCTTGTTGCCCGCAGAAGCGGAAGCGCAGGTGCGCTATTTGGACTGCAGAAGCGGAAACTATTGGCTTGGGTTGAAGCTGCACCTGCAATGAATTTTTCGCTAGTAGGGAGCCACAAAAGCAGCTGTTAGTCCGCAAAAGCGATAATCACTGGGCAGAAATAGATAGTTCGAGGGTTTTCCATTCATTCTTCATCTTTTGACATAGAGAGCTCGGTTTGTGGCAATGTTTCGAGCAATTTTCAAGGAAATCATCGGGGTAAGTGATTCTAACTCGGATTTGGCTTTATACATGAATCCATCGTTATTTTTGTCATTTAATTAGTGATTTGAGTTGGAAAATTTGGGGAAAATTGTGAAACTTCATAGACCGAATTTTGGGGATTTGAAAGACGATTTAAGGTCGGATTTGAATAATTTTAGTATTCTTGGACTCAACATTGAATATGTATTTGGATTTTATAAATTTTGTTGGATTCTGAGACGTGGGCCCGTAGTTGACTTTTGGGTTGACTTTTTGACTTGGGTTAAAGCTCTTAGCTTTATCATTTGTAATCAATCCCTATAGATTTTATTGATAGTATTACATTATTTTTGGCTAGATTCGAGCCTTCTGGAGGTCGATACGCATGGGAAGGGCTTGCTAGCGGAGTGATTTGATTTGTTTGAGGTAAGTATCTTATCTAAACTCGGTTGAGGCACTAGTTGCCAGAATAATTGTGGTAGCTACATGCTATTGGGTGCGCACATGCGTGGGGTTGAAACCATGTGTAGGCACCGGGGTTATTTATTCATGTTGGGGTTGTGCCCAGGTTCTTATAAGCCTAGAATTTGACTGTTAAACCTTAATCTATGATGCTTCGCACATTGTGACATTTTTGTGAACTATTTGGGCCGTGTTTGAGGCTACATAGGGGTTTAATCCCTGAATAACCTGATAAATGTTATTCTTTGATGAAATTTGCCTGTTTGAATTATGATAGTACACTTGCGCATGCCTATTCTTTAGCTGTCGTTTACACCAGTCCAGGAGCATGAGATTTGTTATTCACTCGTTTTATACATGTATACTTGTTTTATTTTCTCTTGTATGATATGATTGGACTGGGTGCCTGTGACTACCCGGGCGGATTGCATTGTTTTGCATGTGACCATACTGAGCGGATTGTGTTGTTGTGCTTGTGACCATACCAGACGGATTTTATTGTTGGCACGTGAGTTATTTGTGCGGATTCAAATGTTGATGTTATTAGCACGTGAATTGTCCGTGCAACACGTGAGTTGTCCGTGCAGCACGTGAATTGTTCGTGCAGGTTCTATTATTAGCACATGAGTTGTCCGTGCAGCACGTGAGTTGTTCGTGCAGCGTGTGGATACGGATTCATCCCTCTAGGTTCACCCTCTCATGTTTTTCTTTTGACGGTGTACACTCGGATATTGAGAATACTGATCAATGGTTTGGAACGGATATGGAAAAGTGAGGAAATCTGACCATTGTTTTGTTGGATTTTGCATATCATCTTTACTTGCAATTTTCTTGATTATTTATTTGATTTAACTACATATCACCTCTATATGCCAAGATATTGTCTGAGCAAGGTAATGAGAAATTGTACACATACACACACAGATGTTTTCTTACAAAGTTTTATGATTTGACTTCAATATTGTTTTGTACCGGTTTAAAAGATGAAACTACACAGGTGATAGCTAGTATCATTAATAATTTGTGCTTCTCTTACATTGTCGTGTTTATTTAAGATATTTATTGAGTACATTGGGTCGGTTGTACTCATACTACACTGTATACTTAATTATGCAGATCCAAGTGTGGGGACCAGTTATCAGCAGTAGGTTGCTTGTCGGACTATCTGCTAGAGGCGTGGTAGAGTTGCATCCTTGGTCGCACTTTTACTTGTCTTTTCCTTTCATACTGTTGTCAAAGTTCAGACAGTGTATTTATTGTTCAGTTTCAGCCTTGTGTTCTGTTGTAGAAACTCATGACTTCGTACTTACCAGTTTCTGGGAGAATTTACTTTGTATTTGAAATTTTATTGTAATGAGCCCGCAGACTTTATGCAATTGCTATAAATTTCGTTATTCTGTTGCCCTCGTTATCATGTTTCGGCTTGCCTAGCTGGTGTGTTAGGCGCCATCACGAAGGTTTGGGATTTAGTATCGTGACAGATCTATACCCCCACGCATAACACCGCTGTAAAATATTGCTGAAGGCTAACGGCTGGTGGCTGCTGTTGACGTCCATCCCCCACGGAAAGACAATCGTCTCCGAAAGAGCATTGATGAGAAGCTATGGCTTCCCGTTGAACCACTGCCGGAAAAAGTTATGGCTTCCGGCGAGTTACTGCCATAGACAAATAATTTTTTTTGGAGTTTGGTGCTCCAAGAATGTCTATAGTAACAGTGAATAGGAGAGGAAAATATACACCAAATAATTAAATTTCTCTCTTCAGTGGTAGAACAAAGGAGTTTTGTGCTCCAATGTCAAACAGACAAAGACATAAATGGTGAAAGAAAAGGAACAAGGGGTTCTTTCCATTTTTTTAAGATTATAAAAAAAGAAAAAAGAAAAAAAAGGAGAGTTTTGAAGATTCATGCTCCCGTGAATGTTGGCGGCTAACTTGTGTGAGGAAGAAACTCTTCCAAACCCTTACACTTTAACAATGTTTAAATAACAAAAGGGTGTACTTGTTTATTGGGCTTCAGAAGCCATTTAACCAATTTATTTAAAACATGGTAGAATTAAAATGATGGGCTAAAGGCCCACTTTAAAATGCCTTGTTATGATCTTGGGCTTCAGACGCCTGGGCTTCTTTATTTTAAATTTGCTGATTATTGAAACAAGTCTAAGAATTTGTGATGCCAGAATTTTTATGGGCTGAAGACGCAGTTAATGTCTTGCTTAATGTTAATTGGGCTAATTGCCTAGATTAATATCTAAAATAGGTTTTGCCTTCTTTTTGTTTTATAAATTTCAAATTTCGAAAATTAGTCATATGGACTAATTTTTAGAATATAAATTTTGTATTTATATTCTTTTATGAAAACTATAATTATTTTATTATCTCAATTGCATGAAATGTTAATTAGTTTAACTTTAAACTTGCTTGTTAGTTTGTTTAACATGCTTGAAATGTCAATTTGTTTAACATTAAATTTATATGTTAATTTGCTTAACATTATTTTTTGTTTGTTAATTTGTTTAACATAAGATTTATTTATTAATTTTTTTAACATGCTTCAAATGTTAATTTGTTTAACATTATATTTATTTGTTAATTTGTCTAACACTAAATTTATTTGTTAATTTATTTAACATGCTTTAAAATGTTAATTTGTTTAACATAATATTTGTTTGTTAATTTATTTAACATACTTGAAATGTTAATTTTTTTAACGTTACTTTTGTTAATTAGTTTAACACGTGCTTTATGTTAATTTGTTGAGCATGAAATCAAATATTAATTAGTTTAATATTAATATTACTTATTAATTTGTTTAACATGTATGATATGTTAATTACTTTAACGTTAAAGTAAAATATTATGTAAATTTGTATAGCATGTAATAAATGTTAATTAGTTTGACATTAATTTTATTTGCATGCTAATATAAGTTATTATTTGTTAACTTATGATACATATGATATTGTAAAATCATGATAGATAATTATGTTGTCTTAAACTTGATTAAGACGCTTAGCTATATAAATGAATAGGTTGATTTACATAATATTTTTATTTTTGGATGATGATTGGGAACATAGTGAACTTTTGACTCCATGATTAATATATGTATTTATTAACTTAATCAATTGATGCATAGTTTCATAATATGTATGTATGTTGAACATCATTCCTTGCGTTATTTTTTATTTTTACATGATCCTCATAATATTTTTTTATTTTGTTAAAAATTGACTACTGCTTCGAAAAACATTGTTGCTGAGCTCAACAAAGGGTTGAAACTCAATGGTGATAACTATGAAACCTGGAGCTTGAAAGTCCAGTATATGCTAGAGGAG
The DNA here is from genome assembly GCA_002018475.1 of Nicotiana obtusifolia. Lineage (NCBI taxonomy): Eukaryota > Viridiplantae > Streptophyta > Magnoliopsida > Solanales > Solanaceae > Nicotiana > Nicotiana obtusifolia. Next base: position 48,364 of record MCJB01050920.1, on the reverse strand, counting down.
CAAGAGGCTCTGGAGGCCATTAACAAAATCATGAATGAGCCTGAGGAAGGCAATACTGTTCGGCATAGGCGTGAACATGAAGCCTATGACTGTTGGAAGAAAAAGAACTCCATTGCTCGCATTACGTTGTTGAGCACCTTGGATGATGACATCCTAAGGGAGTTTAAGGATCACCAAAGAGCTATGGATCTTTGGAATGCTTTGAGAAAAAAATTCGGTACTTGTTGCACTGCAAGGTTGTGATCCTTAACCATCAAATTTGATTCATATAAGAAACGCCCAAAACATTCAATGAAAATACATCTAAGGCAAATGATAAATATGATCAGGGAGTTGAAAGATGTTGGTCATGTTTTGACTGATGAATAACAAATCCAAGCCGTCATACGCTCTTTACCTAGTTCTTGGGATCATATGAAAATTCATTTGACCCATAATGAGCGAATCATAACTCTAGAAGATGTCTGGAGGCATCTTGAGTTAGAGGAGGAATGACTTGAGGTTGCAAAGCCAATAGCTAAGTTGCACATGTCAACAACCTCCAAAACTAAGAGCGATTCAAAGAAAAGGAACCAGGGAAAGAAGAGAAGGCCACCTCAAGCTCAGCCAGCTCAGCCTGCTGAAAGGGTAAAGAATGAAAAAGGCAAGAACAGACGTCCAAACGTGTCAAAGTTGCTAAAGTGAAATGCTATAATTGTGACAAAAAGGGTCAGTATGCCAGAGATTGCTTTGAGCCTCCTAGAAAGGTATTTCATGATGCTCGAACTAGTGAACTTTGTTTTTAGTTCTGTTTTTCTAACTGAATCTAATCCTTTGTGGATTGTAGACTCAGGAGCAACGGGCCACATAGCCTGTAATGCAGTACTTTTTGAATTTTTGCGAGTTCCATGTGGACAAAGTAGATATATGTGGACAACAACAATAAAGTTGTTGTTGAAGGGATCGGTACATGCAAGTTAGTCTTGCGTGGTGGTCGAGACCTAATACTGCATGATGTTCTCTTTGCACCAACAATTTGCCGGAATGTTATTTCAGTTTCAGTTTTGGTTAAGCTAGGATTTGACTTGTTTTGTCATGGCAATTCTGCCAAGTTGACTATTGGTTCAACTTTATTTGGTTTTGGTTATGTGACCGGAGATTTAATTATTATAGATTTGGATAATGATTCATTTAATAATAATGCTAGTTTTTCTATATTTGTTTTCACATAAATATGATAGTGATGTAAATATATGGCATGCTAGACTTGGTCATATTGGCCAACAAAGAATGCAAAGGTAAGCAAAACAAGGTTTCATTTCCAACATTGAATAAGTAGAATTGTCCACTTGTGAAAAGTGTCTAGCTGGAAAATTTGCAAGAAAACCTTTTGGTCAGGTGACTAGAGCTGAATGTCCTTTGCAATTTGTCATTCGGATATCTGTGGGCCTATGAATGTTAGGGCTAGGCATGGATCAAGTTATTTCATCATATTTCTTGATGACTTTACCGGTTTCAGTTATGTCTATTTAATTCCCACAAATCAGAAGCAATAAGTTGCTTCAAACACTATATGAGCTTAGTGGAAAATCAATTAGACAAGAAGATAAAAGCTCTTTGAACTAACCATGGTCGTGAATACTTATCAACCCAGTTTAATAGGTTATGTGATGAAAAAGGAATAGTTCATCAGTTGAGTATCCCAAATGCTCCACAACAAAATGGTGTTGCGGAGAGAAGAAATAGAACACTCCTAGAAATGGTTAGGTCAATGATGGCACAAGCTAACCTCCCAATTATTACTGGGGTGATTACTGCCACATATATACTTAACCGAGTGCCTACAAAATCAGTTACCACTACTCTATAGGAGTTATGGACTGGAAGACAACCTGACCTGGGTGTATTAAGATCTTAGGGCTGTGGTGCTGTAACAACCCGGCCGGTTGTTTTGATAGTATTAGCCTTGATCCCCTAATTATTGCTCCCTCTATTTTAGTTTATAGTTATGTGACTTGCCGAGATGCTTGGTGTCGGCTTCAGGAGAGTTTCAGAGTGAAATGGGACACATAGTTCCTAAATTAGAAGTTTAAGTTGTAGGAGTTGACCGTAGTTTGACTTGTGTGAAGACGACTCCGAAATAGAGTTTTGGTGCCAATAGCTCAGTGAGTTATTTTGGTCTTAAGAGCGTGTCTGGATGTTTATTTGGAGGTCCGTAGGTCATTTCGGTGTTAATCAGCGAAAGTTAGAAAGTTGGAAGAACTTTAAGAAGTTTCATCGGAAGTGGACTTTTTGATATCGGAGTTAGATTTTGATTCCCGAAGTTGGAATAGGTCCTTAATGTCAATTATGGCTTGCGTGCAAAATTTGGTGTCAATCGGAGTTGTTTCAGTATGAATTGGCGTCGGTTCCGGAATTAAGAAGTTCATAGTAGCTAAGCTTTAATTTGGGTTGTGATTCGTTGAATTCATGTTGTTTGATGTGGTTTTTGGCCTTGAGTAGATCCGTTAGGTGTTTTGGAACTAGTTGGTGTACTCGGGCGGGGTCCCGGGGCCCCCGGGTGTGAGTCAGATCGATATTGGATCATTTTAGACTTGTGTAACTCTTCTAAAGTTAGGTTGTTTCTGGTGTCATCGCACCTGCGAAAGGTATGACTGCAGATGTGGACTCGCATGTGTGTGTGAGGAAGTGGAGAAGCGGAGAAGGCAGCCCAAGCTAGGGCTCGTAGGTGCGAAAAAGGTCTCGTAGGAGCGGTCGCTTTTGCGATGGAGAGAATTGCAGGTGCGAACCTGAGAGCACTGCGCGAGCTGCAAGTGCATATGCGCGGGTGCGTGTGTTTTTCGGCAGAAGCGGATCCTTTAGACTTAAGTGAAGTCCACACCTGTGATGGATTTTCCGCAGATGCGGCTAAGGCTTCGCATAAGTGATTCTTCTGGGCAGAAAAAGGGGAATTCGAGGGTTTGATTTCATAATTCATTTTGGGACTTTGAGAGCTCTGTTTGAGGCGAAATTTTGAGCGATTATCAGTGGAATTGTTGGGTTAAGGATTCTTGACTCGTTTTTGATTAATTCACATGAATCTACTGTTAATTACACCTTTTAATTATTGTTTTGGAGTTTAAAATTAGGGAAAAAGGCGTAGAAGTTCTTAGACTAAATTCTTGGATTTTGAAAGGCGAAATGTGATCGGATTTGAATAATTCTTGTATGGTTGGACTCGATATCGAATGGGTGTTTGATTTTTGTAATTTTGGTTGGGATTAGAGACGCAGGCCCGAGTCGACTTTTTGGAGTGATTTTTCAATTCCTTGCTAAGATCATAATTTCATTATTTAAATTTGTTTCCTATAGTTATATTCATAGTATGAAACTTTTTTGGCTAGATTCGAGTCGTTCGGAGTTGGAAAATCGAGGGAAAGGCCTTCAAGTTGATTAATTTAGCATGGTTTGAGATAAGTGACTTGTCTAACCTTGTGTGGGGGAAATTACCCTTAGGATTTGGTACTGTGGCAATAATTTGTGATATGTAAGGCCGTGTATGCAAGGTGACGATTGTGTACAAGCGCTAAATGCTGGAATTCCGATTTTTGCTACGTAGTTTCCTTTTCGTGCCTAAATTGAGTTACTTTTGCATGTTATAGTCATCATGTTTAGCCTACATTCACATGTCTACTTGTCTTATCTCCTATTTGCAACTTGAACCACATGTTTAGTTGAATTACTGCCTTTTCTTGATTTCCATATTCATTACTTAACTTTGGAATTCTTTATTTGAAATTGCTATCCTTGAAATATCTTGTTGTTGAGTTTGGTGTTGAAGGCCCGTGGTTCTTTTGAGGAAAGGTGTAAGTCATGAAATATAATCTATTTACTTGTTGTGTTTTGGCTTTCGTGTTATTGCTAAGGTGATTGTTTGGTTTTTTGCACGAGGTTTCTACTGTGCTATTTTTATTGTTTGCACGAGATTTCTGTCGTGTCGTTGTGATTATTGATACGCATACGGTGGTATAAGGTCTGGGTGTTGAAAAGCATGCGGTGAGATAAGGTGGGCTTGATACGCCTGGCTAGTAGGGGAACTACTAGAAGCCATGCGGTGTGATAAGGTGGGCTAAAACTCAGGATGCTATTTCGGGAAAATAATTTTCAAAACCAAATATAAAGGCACTAGCGGTGATATAAGGAAAGACTGTGATTTGTTTTTACGATTTGGGACTACGAGGCGGTACCTCAGGAGGGCCCCTGTTGATCTTCTTTATTTGCTATATTGTTTGTTTCTTGTTTCCTTAATATGTATAATTCTTCTTTTGCTTTTGTGTTGCATTAGCTTTCTTTGATTCCGTGTTATTATTTCTCGTAAATTCTTTATTGTTCACTTCCCTGTAATTTTCATTTTATCATTATATCTTCTATCTTGTTTCTTATTATCTCTAGTAGAGCCTTGACCTGACCTCGTCACTACTCTATCGAGGTTAGGCTTGGCACTTACTAGGTACCATTGTGGTTTACTCATACTACGCTTCTGCACATATTTTGTGCAGATCCAGGTACATTCTATCAACCTCGGTGTTAGAGCGTTGTGTGGCTTGGTTATTTGAGACTTCAAGGTACACCTGCACGCGCTTGCAGGCCTCGGAGTCCCCTTTTATCCCGTTCTTTTCTTATTTCTTTACATTTTGCTAGATAGTGATGTATAGGATTGTTCGGTACTGTATCTAGAGCTTGTGACTTATATCTCACCAGGTTTTGGGAATGTACGTATTGAGTTTTGGTAGATTCTATTCAAGAAATTGTTGGGATGTTCAAGTTTTAATCTCTTACTTAATGTTTCTGCATATTGTTAGGCTTACCTAGTCTTAGAGACTAGGTGCTGTCACGATATCCTACGGAGGGAATTTGGGGTCGTGACAAGTTGGTATCATAGCTATAGGTTCGTAGGTGTTATGAGTCACAAGCAGGTTTAGTAGAGTCTCGCGGATTGGTACAGAGACGTCTGTACTTATCTTCGAGAGGCTATGGAACTGTTTGGAAAAGCTTCACTTCTTTGATTCCTTATCGTGCGAAATCTTTGGCTTCGATTCTAAACTTCTGTCTTTCTATTCTCTCACAGATGGTGAGGACACATACAGCCGAATCAGATGACCTGACACCAGCGCCCCCTACTAGAGCCGCAAGAGGACGGGGCCAGGGTAGAGGCCGAGGACATCCACGTGGTACAGCCAGAGCACCCGTACGAGCTACTACAAAGGAGCCATTAGTAGCTCCAGTTGGAGGGAAAACACCTGAGACGCTTGTTACTGCACCAACTCTCCAGGAGACTCTCGCCCAGTTTTTGAGAATGTTCGACACTTTAGCTCAGGCAGGGTTGATCCCACTTGCTCCTGCCACATCTCAGACCGGGGGAGGAGCACAAACTCCCGCCTCCCATACCCCAGAGCAGCGAGTTCAGCTTGATTAGGTCCTAGAGGTCATACCAGTACAGAGCCCCAATTTAACCCGAGGTTAGGGCAGCAGCTTTTAGAGGGAGAAGCTCAGGTCGAGAGGTACAAGAAGTACCACCCTCCTACTTTCAGTGGCTTAGCGTCAGAGGGTGCCCGGGGTTTTCTTGAGGAGTGCCACTGTATCCTCGGTACTATGGGTATTGCGGAATCTAGTGGGGTTGCTTTCACTATGTTCCAACTTAAGGGAGTGGCCTATCAGTGGTGGCAAACATATGAGTTGGGTAGTCTGGTCGAGGCAGCTTCACTCACTTGGACTCAATTCTTAGATATGTTCTCGAGGGAGTATGTTCCCCAGAGTCTTAAAGATACATGGCGCGCAACGTTTGAGCAGTTGCACCAAGGTTCTATGATCGTGTCGGAGTATGCGGTCTGGTTCAGTGATTTGGCTAGGCATACACCAGACTTGGTTGCTACTGTTAGAGAGCGGATCTGTCGATTTATCGAGGGGCACAACCCTAGTATCAGATTTAGCATGGCCTGAGAGTTGGAGATGGGCATCGCATACCAGCAAGTAGTGGGGGGATCGCTAGGAGATTGGAGGGTATGCTGACCCGCGAGAGAGAGGAGAGGGAGGCCAAGAGGTCTCAAGATTTTGGCACATAGAGTGGTACCCCTTCCCCAATTGCTCGTCATGGTAGGGGCTATGTAAGCCGCCCTGTTCATTCAGCACTTTCACTTCCAGTGGTATCCTCGCCACTACTAGGCCCCAGGCTCTCTATTATGCACTGCCTTCGTCTAGTGCACCTCTTGCACAAGGTGCTTTCAGTTGTTAGTCCAGCCGACAGGCTCGAGGCAACCACAGCAGCCACGTTCTCCGAGAGCTTTTTTTGAGTGTGGTGACACTCGTCATATGGTGAGGGATTGCCCCACACTCAGGAGGGGTGCACCTCCACATACTACTCAAGCTCTGCATATTCCAACGGCTCCTCAGACTTCTTAGTCCATGGTCACCGCACCAACTACCATCCCACCTGTACAGCCAGCTAGAGGTGGAGGTCGGGCAGGCAGAGGTCGCCCTAGAGGGGGAGGTCAGGCCAGATATTATGCTCTTCCTGTTAGGATGGAAGCAGTTGTTTTCGACTCGGTCATCATAGGTATTGTTTTGGTCTGTCATAGAGATGCATCAGTCATATTTGATACAGGCTCCACTTATTCCTATGTGTCATCTTATTTTGCTCTGTATTTGGGTGTATCCCGTGATTCTTTGAGTTTTCTTGTCTATGTGTCCACACCTATGGGAGATTCTATTGTTGTTGACTGTGTGTATCAGTCGTGTTTGGTTGTTCTTAGTGGTTTTGAGACCAGAGCCGATTTATTGTTGCTCACTATAGTAGATCTTGATGTTATTTTAGACATGGACCGGTTATCGCCCCATCATCACATCCTTGATTGTCACACCAAGACGGAGACGTTGGCTATGCTAGGCTTGTCGTAGTTAGAGTGGAGAGGTACTTTAGATTATGTTCCTAGCAGTGTTATTTCATTTCTAAAGGCTCATCGGATGGTTGAGAAGGAGTGTGATGCGTATCTAGCATATGTGAGAGATGTCAGTGTTGATACTCCTACTGTCGAGTCAGTTCCAATAGTGAGGGATTATCCAGATGTATTCCTGATGGATCTTCCGGGCATGCCGCCCGACAAAGATATCGACTTTGGTATTGATTTGTTACTGGGCACTCAGCCCATCTCTATTCCTCTATATCATATGGCCCCACCAGAGTTGAAGGAGTTAAAGGAGCAGTTGTAGGAGTTGCTTGATAAGGGCTTCATTTGGCCCAGTGTGTCGCCTTGGGGTGCTCCAGTCTTATTTGTAAAGAAGAAGGATGGTTCTATGCGAGTGTGTATTCATCATCGCTAGTCAAACAAGGTTATAGTGAAGAATAGGCATTCATTGCCACGTATTGATGACCTATTTGATCAGTTTCAGGGTGCCAGAGTGTTATCCAAGATTGACTTATGTTTAGGCTATCATCAGTTGAAGATTTGGGAGCTAGATATCTCGAAAACTGCCTTTAGGACTCGGTATAGTCATTACGAGTTCCTTGTGAGATTATGTGGGCTGACCAATGCCCCAGCAGCATTCATGTACTTAGTGAACAGTGTATTTCAGCCCTATCTTGACTCATTCGTCATTGTGTTTATTGAAGACATTCCGGTGTACTCCCGGAGCCGGGAGGATCATGAACAGCACTTGAGGACTGTGCTTCAGACCTTGAGAGCAAAGAAGTTATACGCAAAATTTTTGGAGTGTGAATTCTAGCTAGATTCAGTGGCATTTTTGGGTCATGTAGTATCGAGTGAGGAGATCAAGGTAGATAGGAAGAAGATTGAAGCAGTAGTTGGTCTAGACTGCCTTGAGCTACGGAGATCTAGAGTTTTCTCGGTTTGGCGGGGTATTACCGTTGATTTTGTAGAGGATTTCTCGTCTATTGCAGTACCTATGACTAGATTTACCAGGAAGGGTGCTCCGTTTAGGTGGACTGAGGAGTGTGAGGAGAGCTTTCAAAAGCTCAACACAGCTTTGACTAAAGCCCCAGTGTTGGTGTTGCCTTCGGGTTCGAGGCCTTATACTATGTGTTATGATGCGTCGCGCATTGGTCTCGGCGCGGTGTTGATGTAGGACGGTAGGGTGATTGTCTACGCATCTAGACAGTTACAGGTGCAGGAGAAGAACTATCATGTCCACGACCTTGAGTTAGCAACTATTATTCATGCCTTGAAGATTTGGCGGCACTATTTGTACGGTGTCCCTTGTGAGGTCTACACCGACCACCGGAGTTTATAGCATTAATTCAAGTAGAAGGATCTTAACTTGCGGCAGTGGAGGTGGTTAAAGTTGCTTAAGGACTATGATATCACCATTCTATATCATCCCGGGAAGGCCAATGTGGTGGCTGATGCCTCAAGTCGCAAGGCGAAGAGTTTGGGCAGCTTAGCATATCTACCAGTAGCAGAGAGGCCATTAGCCTTGGATGTTCAGACCTTAGCCAACCAGTTTGTTAGATTGGATGTTTCTGAGCCGAGCCGAGTTTTGGCTTGTGTGGTTTCTCGGTCTTCTTTTTATGATCGTATCAGAGAGCGTCAGTATGATGACCCCCATTTGCTTTTCCTCAAGGACACGGTTCACCACGGTGATGCCAAGGAGGTCGCTATTGGAGATGACGGTGTATTACGGATGTATGGCAGGCTATGTGTGCCCAATATAGATGGCTTGCGTGAGTTGATTCTCCAGGAGGCTCACAGTTCGCGGTACTCCATTCATCCAGATGCCGCGAAGATATATCAAGACCTGAGGCAACATTATTGGTGGAGGAGAATAAAGAAGGACATAGTGGAGTATGTATCTTGGTGCCTAAATTTTCAGTAGGTAAAGTATGAGCATCAGCGGCCAGGTGGATTGCTTCAGAAGGTAGAGATTCCGTAGTGGAAATGGGAGTAGATTACAATGGATTTTGTTGTTGGGCTCCCACGAACTCAGAGGAAGTTCGATGTAGTTTGGGTGATTGTGGATAGATTGACCAAGTCATCTCATTTCATTGCAGTGGTGACTACTTATTCTTCGGAGCAGCTGGCTCAGATTTATGTTCGCGAGATTGTCAGGCTTCATGGCGTGCCTGTATCTATCATTTCTGACCGGGGTACGCAGTTTACATCGCGGTTCTAGAGAGCCGTACATCATGAGTTAGGTACTCAGGTGGAGTTGAGTACAGCATTTCACCCTCAGGCGAACAGACAGTCCGAGCGTACTATTAAGATATTTAAGGGTATGCTTCGTGTGTGTGTGATGGAGTTTGGGGGTTCTTGGGATCAGTTCTTTCCGATTGTGGAGTTTTCCTACAACCACAGTCATCAGTCGAGCATTAGATGGCCCCGTATGAGGCTTTGTATGGTAGGTGGTGCCGGTCTCCGGTGGGTTGGTTTGAGCCGGGTGAGGGTAGGCTATTGGGTATAGACCTAGTTCAGGATGCTTTGGAAAAGGTCCAATTGATTTAGGATCGACTTCGTATAGCCAAATCCAGACAGAAGAGTTATGCGGATTGGAAGGTTCGCGACTTAACATTCATGGTTGGGGAGCGGGTCTTGCTCCGGGTTACGCCCATGAAGAGCATTATAAGATCCGGGAAGAAGGGCAAGTTGAGCCCTAGGTATATCGAACCTTTTGAGATTCTTGAGAGGGTTAGATAGGTGGCCTACAGACTTGCACTATCACCTAGTCTAGCTGCAGTTCATCCAGTGTTCCATGTTTCTATGCTCCGAAAGTATCACGGCGATCCGTCTCATGTGTTAGACTTCAGCTTCGTCCAGTTGGAAAAGGATTTGTCTTATGTTGAGGAGCCGGTGGCCATTTTGGACAAGCATGTTCGAAAGTTGAGGTCGAAAAGCATTGCTTCGGTTAAGGTCCAGTGGAGGGGTCAGCCAGTTGAGGAAGCGACTTGGGAGACCGAGCATGATATGCGTAGCCGTTATCCTCATCTTTTCACCACTTCAGGTATGTCTCTATACTCGTTCGAGGACGAACTTTTTTTTAAGAGGGGGAGGATGTAATGACCCGATCGGTCATTTTGACAGTATTAGCCCCGATCCCCTAATTATTGCTCCTCCTATTTTATTTTGTGGTTATGTAACTTGTCGGGGCGCTTGGTGTCGGGTTCGGGAGAGTTTCAGAGTGAAATGGCACACATAGTCCCTAAATTGGAAGTTTAAGTCGTAGGAGTTAACCGTAGTTTGACTTGTGTGAAGACCTTCATGGGGTGATTTTTGGTCTTAGGAGCGTGTCCGGATGTTGATTTGGAGGTTCATAAGTCATTTCGGTGTTAATTGGCAAAAGTTGGAAAGTTGGATGAATTTTAGGAAGTTTGACCGGAAGTGGACTTTTTAATATCAGGGTGGGATTCCGATCCCGAAATTTGGAATAGGTCCGTAATGTCAATATGGCTTGTGTGCAAAATTTAGTGTCAATCGGAGTTATTTCGGTATGAATCGGCGTCAGTTCCAGAATTTGGAAGTTCATAGTTGCTAAGCTTGAATTTGGGTTGCGATTCGTTGAATTCATGTTGTCTGATGTGGTTTATGGCCTCGAGTAGGTCCGTTAGGTGTTTTGGAACTAGTTGGTATACTCGGGCGAGGTCCCGGGAGCCCCGGGTGTGATTCGGATCGATATCGGATCATTTTAGACTTGTGTAAATCTGCTGAAGCTGGGCTATTTCTGGCGTCATCGCACCTGCGGAGGGTATGGCCGCTGGTGCAGACTCGCATATGTGTTTGAGGAAGCGCAGAAGCGAAGAAAGCAGCCCAGGCCAGGGCTCGCAAGTGCTGAAAAGGTCTCGCAGGAGCGGCTTCGCTTCTGCGATGGAGAGGATTGCGGGTGCGTACCTTAGCACAGAGGCGACGCGTGAGCCGCAGGTGCATATGTGCGGGTGCGTGTGTTTTTCCACAGAAGCGGATCATTTAGACTTAAGTGAAGTCCACACCTGCGATGGGTTTTTCGCATATGCGGCTAAGGCTTCGCAGAAGCGATTCTTCTGGGCATAAAAAGGGGAATTCGAGGGTTTGATTTCATAATTCATTTTGGGACTTTGAGAGCTCGGTTTGAGGCGCATTTTTGAGTGATTATCAGAGGAATTGTTGGGGTAAGGATTCTTTACTCGTTTTTGATTAATTCACATGAATCTACTGTTAATTACACCTTTTTAATTATTGTTTTGGAGTTTAAAATTGGGGAAAAAGGCGTAGAAGTTCTTAGACTAAATTCTTAGCTTTTGAAAGGCGAAATGGGATCGGATTTGAATAATTCTTGTATGGTTGGACTCGATATCAAATGGGTGTTCAATTTTTGTAATTTTGGTCAGGTTCCGAGACACGGGCCCGAGTCGACTTTTTGGAGCGATTTTTCAATTCCTTGCTAAGATCATAATTCATTATTTAAATTAGTTTCCTATAGTTATATTTATAGTATGAAATTGTTTTGACTATATTCGAGTCGCTCAGAGTTGGAAAATCGAGGGAAAGGCCTTCTAGTTGATTAATTTAACGTGGTTTGAGGTAAGTGACTTGTCTAACCTTGTGTGGGGGAAATTTTTCTTAGGATTTGGTACAGTGGCGATAATTTGTGATATGTAAAGTCCGTGTACGCAAGGTGACGAGTGCGTACACGGGCTAAATGTTGGAATTTCAGTTTTAGCTACATAGTTTCTTTTTCATGCCTTAATTGAGTTACTTTAGTATGTTATAGTCATCATGTTTAGCCTAATTTCACATGTCTACTTGTCTTATCTCCTATTTGCAACTTGAATCACATGTTTAGTTGAATTACTAGCTTTTCTTGATTTTCGTATTCATTACTTAACTTTGGAATTCTTTACTTGAAATTGCTATCCTTGAAATATCTTGCTGTTGAGCTTGGTGTTGAATTGCAAGGCCGTGGTTCTTTTAAGGCAAGGTGTAAGTCGTGATATATCATTTATTTAGTTGTTGTGTTTTGGCTTTCGTGTTGTTGTTGAGGTGATTGTTTCGTGTTTGCACGAGGTTTCTGCCGTGCTATTGTTATTGTTGCATGAGGTTTTTGTCGTGCGGTTGTTTTTGTTTGCAGAAGGTTTCGACCTTGCCATTGTGATTATTGATACACATGCAGTGGTATAAGGTCTAGGTGTTGAAACGCATGCGATGAGATAAGGTGGGCTTGATACGCGTGGCTAGTAGGGGAACTACTAGAAGCCATGCGGTGTGATAAGGTGGGCTAAAACGCGGGATGCTATTTCGGAAAAATAATTTTCAAAACCAAATATAAAGGCTCCCGCAGTGATATAAGGAAAGACTGTGATTTGTTTTTACGATTTGGGGCTATGAGGCGGTACCTCGGGAGTGCCCCTATTGATCTTCTTTAATTGCTATATTGTTTAGTTCTTGTTTCCTTAACATGTAAAATTCTTGTTATCCTTTCGTGTTGTATTAGCTTTCCTTGATTCCCTGTTGTTATTTCCCGTAATTCTTTATTGTTCACTTTCTTGTCATTTTCATTATATCATATATCTTCTGTCTTGTTTCTCATTATCTACAGTAGGGCCTAGACCTGACTTCATCACAACTCTACCGAGGTTAGGCTTGGCACTTACTGGGTACTGTTGTGGTGTACTCATACTACGTTTCTGCACATGTTTTGTGCAGATCCAGGTACATCCTATCAGCCTCAGTGTTTGAGCATTGTGTGGCTTGCTTATTGGAAACTTCAAGGTACACCTGCCCGCGCTCGCAGGCCTCGAAGTCCCCTTCTATCCCGTTCTTTTCTTATTTCTTTACATTTTTATAGATAGTGATGTATAGGATTGTTCGGTACTGTATCTAGAGCTTGTGACTTATATCTTACCAGGTTTTGAGATTGTACGTATTGAGTTTTGGTATATTCTATTTATGAAATTGTTGGGATGTTCAAGTTTTAATCTCGTATTTAATGTTTCCGCATATCACGATATCCTACAGAGGGAATTTGGGGTCGTGACAGCTGCCTATACACATGATTCCTCTCATATATATGGCAAATTGGGCTCGAGGGGAAAGAAAAATATCTTTATAAGATACTCTGAAACCTCAAAGGGTTATGTGTTTATAGGTCAGCAAGACAGTGGGAGTGTAACTGATTTTGAATCACGAGATGTCACATTCTTAGAGGATGAGTTCCCTAAAAAGGGAGAGGAAGGTCAAGACCTAACATTGTTTGAGATAATGGATCAATAAGTACAAGGATCACTTCATTCGAGTGGGAGAATTTTAGCAGATGATGAATTAGTTTCTCATCAAAGACCTCATTCATCACCAGATGTGAATGAAAGTAATCTTTCTATATTTAGTGGAAGTGACCAAATGGATCTTGTTCCAAGTGGGAGCGAGATGGTCACAGATCTTGTTCGAAGTGGAAGCAAGATGAATGTCCTTGATCCGAGTGGGAGCAACATTGATCCAAATGGGAACAATGATGAATCACAAAATCGCCGACGATTTGTTGTTGAAGGCGACAAACTATTTATGATGCTCCTACTAGAAGAAAATGAGCCTAAAAATATAAAAGAGGCTCTCTCATGCCCTTCTAAGGATAAATGGACAAAAGCAATAGAAGATGAATTGGAGTCTATGAGAGTCAATAAAGTTTGGGAACTAGTTGACCTCCCTGAAGGACACAAAGCAATTGGAAACAAATGGGTTCTCAAAATTAAGCTCAAGGCTGATGGCATAGTTGAGAGATATAAGGCTCGACTGGTGGCGAATGGGTATACACAGCAGAATGGAGTAGACTACGAAGAGACGTTCTCGCCTGTTAAATGATTTACCTCTGTTCACATGGTTCTAGCTATTGTTGCAAGCTTGGATCTTGAATTACATCAGATGGATGTAAAGACTGCCTTTCTCAATGGAGAACTAGATGAAGAAATCTATATGGAAAAATGTGAGTGCTTTATAGAAAAGGGCCACGAACAAAAGATTTGTAGAGTTTTGAAGTCTATTTATGGCCTCAAACAATCTTCAAGGCAGTGGTATATACGATTTTAGAATGTTTTTGTAGCCAATGGTTTTACCATGATGGATGAAGACCATTGCATTTATACCAAAAGATCAAGGAACAAGCTTGTGATTTTAACATTGTATGTTGAGGATATACTTATAGCTGGAAATGATAAGGAGTTTATCACCGAGATAAAGTCATGGTTGTCATCTCAATTTGAGATGAAGGATATGGGTGAAGCTGCATATATTCTTGGAGTTAAGATTTTAAGAGATCGTTCAAAGAAACTATTGTATCTCTTAGAAGAGAATTACATTAAAAAAGTTCTTAAACGATTCAATATGCAAAACAGTAGCCCAGTTGATACTCCTATTAGTAAAGGCCATGCCTTGGGAAGTCAGATGTGCCCTAAGACTCCTTAAGAGAAAAAAAATAATAAGTCGAGTTCCTTACAGGAGCGCAGTCGAAAGTCTAATGTATGTTATGGTATGTACTAGACCTATCATGCAGTTGGCTTGGTAAGTAGCTATCAAACTGACCCAGGTTTAGCACATTGAAAAACAGTAAAGAGGATCATGAGATATCTGAAGGGAACTGTTCGTTATGCTCTTTGTTACTAAGGCGGCAAGGATATGCGATTAGTTGGATACAATGATGCTGGTCATGGAGGAGATCTAGATGAAAGGAAGTCTACCTCAGGATATGTTTTCTTACTCTGTGATGGTTCCATATCATGGAGTAGTAAGAAACAATCATGTGTATCACTATCTACGATGGAAGCCGAATACGTGGCTCTCGCATCATCAGCACAAGAAGCTGTTTGGTTGAAAAAGTTCTTGGAACACTTGTTGGATATCACAGAAAATGCTGAACCAGCATTAGTCTATTGTGACATTGAAGCTGCAATATCCTCTAACAAGGACCCTAAGTTTCATTGTAAAACCAAACACATAGATATCAAGTATAACTATGCGAGAGATATGGTTAGACGCAAGGTAGTGAATGTGAAGTATATGTCTACAAAAGATATGTTAGCAGATCCATTGACCAAACCTTCGTCTAGAGATGCATTTGTGAGGCCCACTAGGTCTCAAGGCTTGCGTAGACTTGATATTCTTCATTTTGTTATTCATTTTCCCGTGTTCAATAAAGTTGATTTACATACATATATATTTATATTACTGAATGTTATGTGCATTTTTTATTCATTTATTGTTTTTAAGTATGTCGGGTAGACAAGATGTTGGTCTTCTCACACAGGCAACCACGTCCTTATCTTAGTGATGTGAGGAGATACTTATGGTGTCTAATTAAATACATATGCTCCTTATTTCATGTACAACATTCCTTATGAGATAAAGACATACGATTGTTGGGAAAAAGGAGAAAATGTTGTAGCACATGTTTCATAGCATGTCTGCTAATGTCGACCAATTGGGTTAGCATAAGCCCATTCTTAACTTATTGTTGTGCAAGACCTAGAGCTTTTATAATAGCTCAAGATTTTGTACCCTCAGAGACTCCGATCACATACTTGAGACTTAGTGTGATGTTAGCTATCTTAGTGCGTTTCCAAAAGATCATGTACACAGATTCGGTCTAGCGGAGCATATCTAGCAAAAGCAGTCAAACTAATGTTAAGGGGATAGTGAGAAGAGGGAGATCATTGATGGAATCTTATTTATTTGTATTCACTGGTGCACCAGTTATAAGTTATGATTGTGAATACAAGAAATAATAATATATGAGATTTTGAGACTATATCAAATGTGTTCTATGATCTAGGGTACTACATACTTTATGATCTGCTCGTAGGTTTGCACTCGACGAGAGGCTATATACTCCTAACAGATGTATAGCCCTTAGCTCTCACAGTATGCTGGTCGCACGGTCTACTTCCCTGTATAAATGATCGAGGAGATGAGATGAGATGAGAATATGTTTCTCAAATTTAGATGAGCACTCCCATTGTGTGTGAGTGGGAGATGCATGTGTGAGTGGGAGATGCAAGAAATAGAGTCCACCCATAAGGGGTGCTCTTAGGCCCACTTCGGTCAAAGCCTAGTAATTTTAGTAATTCCTGTAACCCTAGTTATCCTTGTATAAGTACACATACGGTGTACTTCTAGATATATGGAATACACAATATTTTTCCGCACTCTTTTCTCCCAAATCAGATGAGGGGTATAGGGGTTGCTCCGTCAAAACGTGAAAACCATCAACCAATGATTGCAGTCGCAGTTCATCCGTCTTCCGCTTCCGCCTCACGAAAAACAAGTAAGTTCTCGTTTTATAATTTACACGCTATCTAATGTGTTTAGTTTATCGCCTTTCTTCACAAAGTGATAAAATAAAGTTGTATAATTTTTGTAAAAAAAAAACCTTATAATTATACGATTATTTATAAAATTCCAACTCGAAGATACCAAAAGGCAAAACAAAATAAAAAGGGAGTAAGAGAGAAAAGAAAGAAAAAGAGTAAATAGCGCAAAACCGGGATTGCGTTTCTCCTAAATCCTTCTTGTGAGGAAAACAATATCACTGTCTCTGCTTTGTTCAAACTTCAAAACCCTTCTACTCTCCTTCCCTTAACGTGACGATGACCGACCGTGACCGAACTCGATACCGTGACCGTGAAATTGACCGGGATCGTGACCGGGAGAGAGAGCGAGATAGGGACAAGGATAGAGACAGAGATCGGAAGCGTGACCGAGATGACCGTGGCCGGAGAGACCGTGAACGTTCTTACACCCCTGACCATATCAGAACCAGTCGACACACTCGCTCCCGGACTCGTTCCCCTTCCACTGACCGTCGCCGCCACCGCCACCGTTCTACTTCCCTCTCCCGTTCTCCCACTGACCGCCGCAACCGTCACCGTCACCACCGTCCCTCAGCGGAAAGTCCTCCTAGAAAGAGACGAAAAGATGATGGCGATCGGGATAAGGATAGGGATAGAGATACGCGGAGAGAGGTTGAGGATTTTGTGGACGGGATAGTGAAAGAACAGAAGAAGCAGAAGAAGGAGGAGGAGGAGGGGAGTGGTGATGAAGAGATGATGGATGAGGAAGAGATTGAGATGATGAAGAAATTGGGGATACCGGTAGGGTTTGATTCGACAAAGGGGAAGCCGGTGGCAGGGAATGATGTGGGTGCTGTAAGGAAAGTCACTAAACGGCAGCCTCGACAGTACATGAATAGGCGTGGTGGCTTCAATAGGCCCTTGCCTGCTGAGTGCAACCGCTGATTTTCCCAGGTTTTTGTTTTTATTGTCTCTATAAACGAAGAGTTTAGTTCCTCTTTTTTTTTTGTGTGTGTAAGGGGGGAAGGGGGAGGTTAGTTTTGAAATTTTAAGTATTAGAGATTTGATTTATGTATATTTAGTGTTTGGTTGAGCTTCTTAATGGAATTATGATGTTATCCGTCAAATAATGAGTAGTGAACTCTTACTTGTTTGGTTAGGGACAATAGTGTAGCAAAGCAGTAATAAGAAAATGGAACTTGGGCCTAACTTAATCCCAAAAGCTAGCTATATGGGACTCAATGTCATTGTTTTGGATTAGTTGAAGAATTGAGATGGAGAGAAATTCAAAACAGTGTTATTCAGTGAAAATTGACTGTATTAGTGAATTCTGTTTCTTATTGCAAGTATATAACATGTGCATGTTTTTTAACTGTTTAAGCTTTTAATAAGGCATGATATACATTATTACAAAGTGTCGGACTCATGGGGTTTTTCAAGCTTCAATTTTTTTACCCCTTCTAAATAAATTAGATAATCTGGAAGTCCATCCGTAGATAATATTCCCGTCCAAAAAGCTTTTCTTTTAAAATCCCTTCATTGTAGCTTTGCACTGTCTTTGTCCTTATGCCATGTACACAAAAAAAAAATTTGTTTAGAAAGATTAAGTGTCTGGGAAATGGTTACTTGCGGATTTTGGTGGAAAATTAGGAAGAGTGTGCAAAAGATATGATAGTCATGGAATTAATCCCATTTTTGTGCATTAGCGGAATTAAGAATGCATAGCAACATTGATGCTCTGTTTATGCATACTTATACAATTTCCACACAAATTAAACTGAAACAAACTGATGCCCTTAAGTGTAATTTCATGTATGCAGGTTGAGATTGAGATATGTAAATTCATCAATAGTCAAGAATCTCAATCGTGTTTAAGATTTGAACTATATTTCACAATAGTGGATGCTTGTCATTCATTCATGTTTCCCTAGTAAGTTATTAACCCATATTGGGTTTACATTCTCTAAAATTTGGTCAACTCCCCTTTATGGTTATCTTTGTTTAACATTAAGATTGTTGGTTGAAGTTATTCAATGGGTTATTGCAAAATATTCCAGAATCCATGGTGTAGCATTTACTGTTTAGTGATGGATGCATAGAAGTCCGAGGTAAGTAGAAAAATTGTATAATCTTCACCTAGCGGGAGAAAATGTAAAACAAAAAGAAAGAGATACAGAAAAAAGAAATTTTAGTCTTATGTAGAGCTTTGGGAGTCAGGTTGATACAGCACTCTTATACCTTGAGCTTTGGCTTTCCGTGATGCTTAGTGCTGCTATGGCCTTAACATGGTCCGAAATTGGCAAAGGTTGGTTGGGGGCAGGGGAGGAGTATCTTTAATGTGCCAATGGCAAGCTATACCTTAGTAAGTTGTTTCACAATGTTGATTTTCTTTTTATCTAGTTGCCAAGCAAAATATAAAAGAGACACCTGTGTTAGTCTTGTTATTGTTTTCTTCTGATACGGTAAAACTTGCCCTTCCAAACCCCCAACCCAAGAGACCAAAAGTCCTTTTTCACTTTGTTTCCTTCGTGAGGGAAACCTTCAAGCTTTTGGTTGGTGGTGAGGGTCAGACCACTAGGCTGACAATGCAAATGCATACCTTCTTTATTTGTTCCCTACTGGGAAGTATCTAATAATGCGGAAGAGCATAACTTCAGCTGCTCCAAATATTCGATGACAGCAAAATGACATGTATGATATCTACTAATCTGTTTATTTTTGATAAGTTTCTTAAGTCGTTTCTTGGTAAACCACTTTAAACAGGTTTATCTGCAAACCTGTCCAAGAAGTGTAAACCTTCTTTCTTGTTTGCTTCATAATTGTCCTGATGTAGGAAGCGTGTTGTTTTCGTGTAGTAAACGTGAGATTAATTGCCGTTGTGTGACTGGAAAGTCGGCAAGAGTATTGACTATTCGGAGCACAATAAAGGAAGAAAAAGACAACAGGGGCTAAGTAGATGGCTGATGAATATGACAAGTTTCTGAATGGAACGAGTAAACGAAAAAAGTGGAACCTTTGTCACTCTTTTATTCTCATCAAGATTATGGGTCTCTTTTCTTCTTCCCTTATTCTTGCTCTTCCAGCTTCTTCCCGCTGCAGTTGCTGGAAAACCACTGGATAAGGTAAGGAAGGATGGAGCTCCTGTTAGTTGTCTTTGACCTGAGGTTGCTTGTTTTGATAAGATTTAGCGAACGTCTTTTGCCCCAATTGGCAGTTTGGTAAGCTGAGTCTATTCTGTACAAGGGTTTCAAGCTTTTACCGTGACACATAAAGAGATTAGAATGGTTACATTACCATAATCCAAGTGTATTTTCCTGGAAATTATTTGCAATTTGGACAATATACTGAAGTACAAATATTAACAATTTTATTAAGGTTTGTACATATTTAGCCCTATTAACTCCTACTGTATTTATGCATTGCTTTTTAACAAAACCTCAATTACTTTCTTAGTTCAATGAGAGTCGGTTTTCTACGCTTAATGAAGAGAAACTAGAAGAGAAGAATATTAACATAACATGGTCGATTAGGAGTTAACTTTCGTAGCAGCGAAATAATAGAGGTGGCAGAAACATCAAAAACACATCAAACACCTACTTCCCACTCACATTAATTTTTTTTTGATAGATAATATATTTCTAGTGCATCATAAAATAATGTTTTATTGAACCCATCCTAATTGGTGATTAGTTAGCTGGTTTGTTCTCCAAAACAAAATACAGTTTTTTGCCATCTTCAGGAAGTAGTAGGAAGATGGTAGTAAGCGGTAATCGGTCGTGAAGTAGCTCATGAAAGGATTAAGTTGCTGCTGGTTTTTGAGTTTGTTTCATGGATACTCGTCAGTGTTGTCAAAGGTTCATTTAAGGCGCACTTAAGCCCTGAAGCTCTGAAAAGCTCAAGGAGGGTGCTTTGCCTCACTTAAGCTGCGCTTCGGTGTTAGGCAAGGCACCAAGACGTGCCTCTTATTGCCTATGAGTTCGATCTTAAATGGAGCAATACTAGACTACAAATATAATCGGCAAATAAGTGTATTAGTTGTTAAGGAAAACAATGTGAATGAGTTTGTTACTTTTCTCTTTAATTACATATATATTTTTATTTTTTTCTTGCATCGCGCCTTTTATAACTAAAGCCTACACTTAAATTGCGCTTTGCCCTTAAAGTCCCAATGGACCTAGAGCGCTTTTTAGAGTTTTTCGCCTTTGACAACACTGATACTTGTGTTTGTTCTTATCCCCTTTAACGGTATAGATACTCACCATTATATGATACTACTAGTATTCACATGATGTGAAATGGTACCTTCAGAATTTGTCTGGACAATTGTTTTGCTCCTAATATTACCATTTATATATAATATAATACTTTTATCTGATTTTTTTCTTGATAAGTAATACACATACTTATTACGGGTCCGTTTTATTCATATTTTGATTGACTAATCATCAAGGAAAGTTTCTATTTTGGAAGATGGAATGGTAGGTTTCCCTTTGGTCCTGTAGCTAGATGTTGGATTATTGCTGGTAATCCTTTTTATCTTCATTTAAATCACTTCCATTGGCTCTTGTAAGTGGTCTTTGAATTGTTCTCAACCAATCAAAATTATTGAGACACCCAAACAAATTTGAGCGCTTAGTTAAATGTAATATTACTGAAAAATGGAAAATAAGTTTTCATCAGATAAACGTTTCATTAACTTCAAAGAAATTGCCTCGTTGTACAGAGATAACAAATGGTATTGGTAAAGGACATTTATTTCCCTCTATACAGTTTACTCATTTTGTAGTTTCATTTTTTTTTGCGGTGTTAAGAGGTACTGTGATACAGTGAAGAGTGGATAGTGATGAAGCTTATAGCCTATAGGTTAAGATTTTAGAAAGGGCTTTGCTTTCATGGGGAAGGTTCTATGGCTGGACTGTGGATGAGCATTGCTGTCATGGTCCAATTTGGGAAGTTTTTAAGTTCACAATTGCATGTCTCAGGAATTTGGAATGAGGCATTTTCGATATGAATATGGTTGGTGATTTGTGAGAAAAATATTTGACAATGTGTCTGCATTTATATGTTAAGGTTCTTCCTTCTTTGTGCTACTTTTTCTATATTGAAGAACTCAAATAGTGATTTTAATGTGATTCTTGGTCTATCTGCAGATGGAAATGCACTTTCTGCCAGGCTTCTTATGTGAGTGTGCCTCTTTGTCCAAGTAATGGAGACGATATAAGATCCTTTCAATTGTATGTTTAGGTCATAATGTGCTATTTTTCTCAAAACTTCATGGTAATAGGACTTCCGTGGTGGAGAATAGGTTCACCGTTTGCTGCAGCCTGCAGTCAAGCAGTAACAGATGCGACCATTACTTGTCCTGCCAAATGGTTTGCTGGTTAATGGTGCCCCCTCCCTCCCTTTAAAGCAGTCATCCTTTAACACCATCTGTTATCTCATTGAGATTACTGATGCAAACATGCATTTGGGCCATTGCATCTTGTCTTAGGTGCTCGCAGATTTCTCCGGAATGATAGCCATTTCTTCCTAAATCAACTTACACTAAAGTCTTGGATTGATCCCTTTACCTTGTATTGATATTTGTAATCTTGGCCATTGGTATGAACTCTGTCATTTACTTTCTTGATGTTGTAGAATCTGACCCAGCTTTGGGGCATAAGCTATTTAACTCAGGTTGGAGTTATCTGAAGGATATCTGATGGTTCCTTACAGTATGAAAATGGTTATAATGGACAATGAGTTTTCTCACAGAGTTTCCTTACAGGATTGATGCTTTTTAGTCATTGAGAAGGAAAGAAGATAGCGGAAGTGGGAAAATGGTTCCTTTTTTCTCGTAGTTCTATTTTTTCCAAAATTTTTTGGGCGTAGGGCTAGTGGGTCATTTGATTTTCTACGCCATAATTTGTTGGGAGTTAGAATCAAGGATGATATAACTTGATCAAGTTGTGTAGATGGATAGCTTGAAGCTAAGTTGAGTTACCTCTTGGTTTATGCGGCTAATTTGTAGTCTATATGATTTCTTTGGTCAAAATTCTTTTTTATTTAAGAAACTGATACCTTCAGATCAATTAAGTTAGTACTATAGTGATGTTAGCCATGTTATATGTTTATTCTAGTTTGATTCATGTGTAATTCGACTAAGGATAATTAACCTTCAATTAATATGAACCAGCGATTGCTCAAACTAATGGAAGTTAAAAACTTAAAGGGATCATTAATTAAAAATAAAATAAGAAAAGAGAAAAAGAAAAATAAAAACGAAGTGTGGAGCTACGGTTCAAGGCTAAATGCTTGAAGGGTCATTGACTCAAGGTAAAAATGGGAGGTGCTTTACCAACTTCCATCGTGATGTTATCTGATAGAGCAAGAAGACAGTGTAAATGAATATATATTTTGAAGAAAACCCATAAAACAGAGGGAAATGGAGGGAGGGAGGGAGGGAGAAAGATAATTTTTTGGACCAATTTAATTATGATTTGCATTGGAGCGGATGAGTTAATGATGATGACAATCTCATCATCGATGCCGGTCAACGGCGGCTAGCGCATGTTCCTATTTATTGAAGGTTAATTATACGTAATTGGATTACACATGAATCAAAACTGGAAATAAACCTATAACGGAGGGAGTAAAATCACAAGGCGTAAGTTATGCCTCGCGGGAAATGCACGAAAAACTCTGATCCAAGATCAGAATGATGAGATTAGGGAAGTAGAAGGAAGCAGTTCTGGAATAGGGATTGCAATAACCCCAAAAGGGTTAGTGGTTTGAGCAAAAACCACAACACCAAAGGCGCAAGTAACGCCGGTTGACAAATTGCCGAGACAGAGCACATCTACCCGACATAGGGACAATTGAATGAAACAGTAAAAACGACGAATGGTGGCATACAAAGGAAATTGCAATTGGAGCAAAGGCAACTACAAGCTGAGTAGGGGGCCAAAGGAGGAAAGGAATGAGCTAATGCGTTTGAAGGGAACAAAATGGAAGGTAAAGGTATGAATCTCAATTTTATTCCCCCAAAAATTGTTGAGGGCATGAAATAGTGGAATTAGAGCATGAAGATGTAGCTACTGGAAATGATTATCATCCTATACGTGGTAGGGCAAACTCCAACCATTGGAACAATAGAAAGATTCATCGCTGCACATGGGTATGTTTCAATCAAGTCACAGGCGTATCTGTATAATGGTGGCTATTTCGTGATTAAATTCACCTGTGATGAGGATATGGATGTGAATACGTGCTTGAGGCCTCATAATTTGAACAAAATACCAGTTATCATTAAACCATGGACTTCGAAATTCAATTTCAATGATGAAGTTTTGAAGACAGTACCTCTATGGATTAAGCTACTTAACCTTTCTTTCAACTGTTGGACTGCAAATGCTCTAAGCAAAATAGGAAGCAGTTTGGAACAACCAATCTATTCAGATGAATGTCATTAGCCAGGATTTTGGTGGAAGTTGACATAACCAGAGATCTGTCACCTAGTACTAAAGTGAAGGATCTAACAGGGAAGCTGTTTGATAAAGAAGTATGGTATGATTGGAAGCCTATCTATTGTCTAACTTTGTTACAGGTGGGACATAATTGCCAGAAGACAAACAAACAACAAGCAACACCTCAAACTATAGCACCCCAACGAAAACAAAAAGCACCACAGCATGTTTCAGAAGCAAAGAGCTGAACAGAGGCCTACAGGTGTGAATGGAAATGTTATGCCATATGACAAAGGAAAAAAGACTGAAATGCAAAAGTTTGATGCGGAATCAGAAATAAAATGAGGATTGGCAGGAAGTAAAGGGCAGGTCTACGGCAAAAAACACTTGGATACGAGAGAATAATAAGCTGGTAGCTATGGTTAATGGACTCAATGTACTGGTAGAACAAGGAAAGTAAATTCTTGATAATTGAAATCCAACTGACCCAGGTGTAATACAATGTAGTAGAAGTGGAGGAAAAGAGGATGGTAAAATAAATCTCTCCAACCCTTACATATCAGGATGATAGTTACCTGAAATGTGAGAGGTTTTAATAAAGTATTTAAGTACAAGGAGATGAAGGTATTTGTTAGGGAGAATAAAGTAAGTTTTATTGCAATATTTGAGCATAGTGTTCAAAATATAAAAGCTAAAAAGATCACCAATATAGTTCTACCTAGATGATGTTGGTGTACAAATGACTCAAATACAACTAGGGGAAGGATATGGGTGGCATGGAATCCTATTAGTGTTCAGTTCAATGCTATAGAAATACATACACGTTTCATATTGGGATAATATATAATTAGCCCATTGAGGTTGTCCCACTTTACCAATTGTACCCTCAAATTTTGCGGGGGTCCTATGATCCCCTTGTCTTTGTTCACAGTACAAGAGATACCACCTTCCGTGACTAGCATCACATTCAACCAGAATAGTATATGACATGCACTAATCATGTTTTTATATGTTTTTCTTTTTTTAATTGTTTCTATTTTCTTTTTATGCATTATTTATTTTAAAATTATCTTTCTTTTTCTTTTCTTTTCTTTTTCTCTGTTGCATTGCCACAACTAGCTATTTTCTCTCTCATTTTCGCCATCGCAAATTTTTCGTACTCAATTCTCTTTTCCAGTTATGCCATTACATAATTCAACTCTGTTTTGCTGATGACTTGCTGCTATTTTGTAGAGGTGATGTAGGATCCATTCAGCTATTACATGATTGCTTCCAACAGTTTTCTAAGGCTTCATGTTCAACTGCAAATCAAACAAAAGTTGTGAACACTAGGGTGTGTTTGGTATGGAGGAAAACATTTTCCGAAAAATGTTTTCTAATTTTTTCATGTTTGGTTGGCTTAAATGTTTTAAAAAATATTCTCCTCGTCAACTCATTTTCCTCCAATTGGAGGAAAATGTTTTCCCCATCAAAAGGAAGGAAAATATTTTCCAAAATCCCTTTTTAACTTTTTCCACCTTATTCCTCATGCTCACCAACCCACCCTCACCTATCCTACTCCCAAACCACCCCAACCCCCAA
>MCJB01050920.1:0-23045 GCA_002018475.1 Nicotiana obtusifolia | reverse complement strand
ATACCCCACCCACCCTAACCTCGCCCACCACCCACCCTTAATAGAACTATTATTAAGAGTACTTTCTTTTCATGTTGTAGATAGAGTACTTTTTTTTATTTCAAAAAAATGAGTATATTCTTTCATGATGTGGTAAAAGTATTTTCTTTCATTTCAACAAAATGAATACCTTTTTTCATGATGTAGAAAAAAATATTTTTTTTTTATTTCAACAAAACAAGTACTTTCTTTTCATGATGTAGAAAAAGTATTTTTTCCATTTTTAACAAACTAAGTACTTTCTTTTCTTGGAATAGAAAAAGTATTTTTTTATTTAAAAATGAGTACTTTCTTTTCATGATGTAGAAAAAATATTTTCTTCCATTTCAATAAAACGAGTACTTTCTTTTTATGATATGAAAAAAGTAGTTTCTTTCGTTTCAACAAAATGAGTACTTTCTTTTTATGATGTAGAAAAAGTAGTTTCTTTCATTTCAACAAACTAAGTATTTTCTTTTTCTGAAAAAAAATATTTTTTCCCAACAAAACGAGTACTTTCATTTCATGATGTAGAAAAATTATTTTATTTCATTTAAACAAAAAGAGTACTTTCTTTTCATGCTGTAGAAAAAATATTTTCTTTCATTTCAACAAACTAAGTATTTCTTTGTTGATGTAGAAAAAATATTTTCTTTCATTTTAACAAAATGAGTACTTTCTTTTTATGATGTAGGAAAATATTTTCTCATTTCAACAAAATGAGTATTTTTCTTTTCATGATGTAGAAAAAGTATTTTCTTTCATTCACTAAAATGAGTAATTTTCCTTCATGTTGTAAAAAAGATACTTTCTTTTTCAAGAAAATAATTAGTTATCTAGCTCAAATTTTAACATTATTCTTGTGTGAAAAAGTAAAGTAGCACAATAGTCCTTTGGGTTTGTGCGAATTTTGAAAA
Source organism: Nicotiana obtusifolia (assembly GCA_002018475.1). Taxonomy (NCBI): domain Eukaryota; kingdom Viridiplantae; phylum Streptophyta; class Magnoliopsida; order Solanales; family Solanaceae; genus Nicotiana; species Nicotiana obtusifolia. The sequence goes on along the minus strand of MCJB01050920.1, from coordinate 22,110 downwards.
GAATTATTAAATTCTTGAAGAAAATAGAGTCCAGGTGTGTGTGGGGGGGAGGGGAGTATACGAAACATGGGGATTTTGAGGAAGGTGGGTTTAGGTGAGTTGAATAAAAAATTATTTTTTTAAAAATATTTTATACTCTAACCAAACACTAGAAAATATTTTTCAGAAAAAGTTTTCTGCTCACCAATCAAACAAGAAAAAATAAGTGATAAAACCACTCATTTTCCAGAAAAATATTTTCCTTCGTACCAAATACACCCTAGGAGTATACAGAAAGGATCCAACAGAAAATCATCCAGGATCTTGGCTTTATTGTGGGAACCTTGCCATTGAGATATCTTGGAGTGCCATTGAGCACCTCTACTAGATAAGATGTTGGAAATGATAACTAATAGGGCTGTTAAATTTTCTCATATGCACGAAGTCTCCAACTAATAAAATGTATTTCGTGCTATAAAATCTTTTTGGTACCAAAGAAGATAATTCAAAGAATTGAATCAATATGCAAAAGGAAATCAGCAGGGAAAAGAAAGGACTTGGTAGCATGGGATAAATTGTGCTGAACAAAATCAGCAGGGGTATTGAATATAATTAACCTTCACATCTGGAACAAAGCAGCAATACTTAAGCATCTCAGCTGAAGCTGACATAAGTATTGAAGAACTCTGAATGCTGATAGCTATTCCATTAGAAACTATTTGAAGGAGACTGTTATGCAATAATCAAGGATGCGCTAATGGTTGTTCATATGGGGCATACAATGCAGCCCAAACTATCCACTATGTGAAGATACAGAGGAGGATCACCAACACCTTTTCTTTCAATGCAGCTAGCTATTCAACAAATATTTGGAGGAACTATGCAAGGATGGAGAGATAAAGTTGAATGGACCGTATCACATGCTAACTGTAATCAAGCTGATTGTACAAGAGATACACTGTAGAGGAAACTTGAGGCTGAAGTTAGCCAGGTATATGCAGCGATTTCACTATTATCCATAGATGTATTCTCACTAAGCATAGTAGTATTTGAAGTTAGTATTGATCACATACTGAGGTTGAGGCATTCTGTCCAACACATGGTTCAATTATACTTGTACGTATTCTCCCTTTGGTAAATAATATACTTAATTACCCCAAAAAATATGTCTTATTTAAGATATTAAGATAGCAAGTTTTGAAAGAAAAAAGAAAAAAATTAATCTAGGTTTATAAATTACCAGGGACTGTATATTGATTATTCCAAAGGAAATTAAGGTTAGCATGTCGCATGCAACTTCTGGTTGAATCATGAAATGTATAATATATACAATCAACAAACGTCCATCAAATTGAAGAATTTTTGTTCCTCAACTATGAATGAAGAGAATTTTCAGAACTTTTCTTCATAATCAAGCCAGAAGGAAGAACAAGGCCAATAGGGAGAAGAGGTATTTCTTCGGGGGTAATTACAGGTAGTACTAGGCCAATAAAGTTATCCTCACCCCTGCCCCACTCCCACACCCCCACGGCCCCACCCCAAAAGAACAAAGGAAAAATGAGAATAACTGCAGCTTGCAGGTACCTAACAAATTTAAAAGAGAGTAAGGGGTTATTTGGTAGGGTATATAAGAATAGTGCTGAGTAAGGTGTATTAGTAATGCATAAATTAGTAATGTATGAGTTAGTAATGCAAGCATTCCGAGATTATTTCTTATCCACTGTTTGGTGTGGTGTATTAAAAATTAAAATGCAATGCATAATTTTTAAGAAAATTAGTTGCTTAAAAAAATGCCCTTCATATTTTTTAGCTTTAAGGGACTTTAAGGACAATTTTGTCTTTAACCATGCGAATGCATGCAATAATAGCTTTGGTATTGCTAATACCATGGTTTGCTATGTATTATTTATATGTAGGATAATACCAAATAGGTTGTATAACTAATATTTGCATTAGTACATAGGTTGAAAAAAATATCAAACAAGGAATTAATAATATCAAAAGCTAATGTATGCATTGTTTTCTCTCATGCATCCTACCAAACGATCCCTACTAGCGTAATTAATTTTATTTCTAAGGAAGCTACATAGTGGAAAGTATAGGAAAACTTCGTTTGCTATTCATACTCATTGTTAAAATCCTTATTGAGTGATTTAGAATCCTTATTGAGTGATATGATTTAATTGTAGTTTTCGATTTTGAGTTAGATACGTATCGTAACTCTATTGAGTAGGATCGAATTATCGTATCGAAATCGAAAATTTTGATATATGGTATTTGGTTTAAGTTTTTAAAATAATTTGGTATTTGGTATTAAAAAAAAAAGAAAAGGAAGAAGGGCCAAAAATACCCCTAACATATGAGAAATAGCTCACAAATACCCTCTTTCCACCTTTTGGTCTAAAAATACTCTCAACCTTTATTTTTGTCTCATGGATACCCCTCAAACTAATGACCTAAATCTTGGTCAAATTTAGCTCTTTAAAATAGCCACGTGGCCTATTATGATTTGCAGCATTTTTTAATTCAGAATTAAAATATAAACCCACCCATTTCTAAACCCGCCTCGCCTCGAATCCGTTTTTAAACCCTTGAACCCCCGATCCTCCCTGCACCATATCTAGTCATAATAGCTGTAAAAACTGTGATACTTCAGTAGGTTCTCTTTCTCATGCTAGTAATATTGTCGAGGAAAGCTTGTTATCTGGGGTGTCAATTATTCCTCCAAAATCGAAAAGGCACCTCGATGGGGTCATTGATAATCCAAAACTATGCATGCAAAACTCGCAGACCAATAGACGATTCAAATTTGTCCTGCAAATGCAGCATTGATATCTTTCTGCGGTATTAATGGTTATTTATCAGTATGGCTTGTAGACACTGGACGAAATCGACCATTTATGTCGCTTAGGGAGTTATGAGCAAGCCTTTTGTCTGCACATGCCTTACTGAAAATGATGACACTACCAGTATTGTCACAAAAGACAGTCCTAGCTAGCGACATTGGAGATACACATTTCGTTGATCTTTGTGAAAAAACACTTTGCTCCATAAAATCAAGGCAAAATTCTATCTATGTTTCTATTGGGAATTTGAGTGTATGCAGGCATAGGGCCTTGCTTATGAATTTAAATATCAAAATCATTTGCAGGCACTTATTCGATCACAACAAGACAATAATGACCATTCACTTTTACTCTAATCTGGTGCTGGAAGGATCAGGAGTTCAAGGGTTAAAAATGGGTCAAGAGCGGAGGGGATTTAAAAACTGGGTGGGTTTTATTTTAATTCTGAAATAAAAAAACGAGGCAAATCATAATAGGCCACGTGGATATTTTAAAGAGCTAAATTGACCTAGATTTAGGCCGTTAGTTTGAGGGGTATCCATGAGCCAAAAACAAAGGTTGAGGGTATTTTTAGACCAAAAGGTGGAAGGAGGGTATTTATGAGCCATTTTACATACATTAGGGGTATTTTTGGCCCTTCTCCGTAAAAAAATAATACCGAAATTTATATTATATTACACATTATAGATATTATCGATTAATATACTAAGTTACACAATACTTTTCTTTGCATTCATGTCGAGATTTGCACTAAAGCCCATGTACTTCTTTAGGAAAATAGAGGAACAAGATAGCATGTAGATTCTAATTCTTAACTGTAGGTTGTCAAGCAGTTTAATCGTAATGTTTCAACGATTTTAGGTTGTTTCTTATTCCATTACTCTTGTATTGTTGTTACATATATTAGACTAATCCTTGTTGTATTATGTAATTTCAACAATTAACTCTAAGCAAGTAACATGATATTTCTAATGATCAAATGTATATCTTTATGTACCTTTTTTCTCTTAGTTGATAGTTGATGGTTTTGGACAACGATTTTGTCAACAATCAGGTGAGCTTATAGCGTTTTCATTGAATACTTTAATTAAGAATATTACAGTCTATGGCTCTATGCACTAGTTAATATTCAAGCCGAAGAAACCGAAATACTGAAAATACCGAACCGAAATGACTAAATAACATACCGTACCAACCGACGAACACCCCTACTACCGAGGAAACTACACGATATGACTAAAATGGGAAAATAAATATTCATTTTGGCCTAGTTTCCAACTTATTACCCACTTTAGCCCTAAACACATTTTATAACCAAGCGACGGATTCCTTCTGCATCGCTAATGCCAACCCCAATGCCCGCTTCTTAGATCATCCCAACATCATTTGCACCATCGCCGATTGTTGAGGTGGTTTTCTAGTTTTCTTCTTTCATAATCTAGTAACCTGATATCCAAATTGTGAAATCCGATTAGCTTTTTCAATTCTAGTCCAAACCAAAATAATAAGCACTAGTAGAAAGTTATTAAGTAAGACACTGTTTATCCGTAAAATGGTACAGTTGAATTTATATGCGGTTTCTAGACAAGTAAATTAATTTGATCCTGAAATAATGCATTAATTGAAGAAATATATAATACTTAGCCTTAGAATATAGACGAACCAACAGAGATAACAATTCCGGGAATAAAGTTTTCGGGCACAGCAATGATAAGATCAGAAAGCAAGAAAATAAGATTGTATTGAGCTTTGTATAGAATGTAGTATAAGTTTTTCCAGAAGATTCGCGTCGTCTACAATGATAACAAAGCTCACTATTTATAGCTATGTCTACGGAAGGAGGTCCTAGAATCGTGTCCTCCTTTATTGTCAATTATGAGGGTCATTGATGAAGACGTAACGGTGAACATAAATGCCAAATTCTTTGTAACGGACAGTCGCTCTTAATGCTGCATAATATTCCCTATTAAATGCTACTGGGCGATGAGCATTTAACACACATTTATGAACGTTATCCTTTCCGGTGACAAGTGGAATGGCTGCATTCTGTCTTCGATCATTCCTGTCTTGGGTTCCACGTGTCCTCCCTTTAGACGACCACGTGTCATATCATATTTCACCCTATACAGATAGTCCCCCTGCTTTCAGTGATATAACTTTATGTTATCGGGAAGTTGGTAGAAATACCTTTTTGGCGGGAATTACTATAACTCTCTCTAAAGGTTCATGACAGTTGATTAGATGCATGTCTCTCCGCATTTAATGCTCCAAACATGCGTCATCCCATAATTCAGCACAACTTCTGCCGATTATCGAGGTAATCATGGCCATGAATTTAGCCGCCAAAGTTTACTTATACGCCACATTCTTTTCCTTTGCGTTTCATAATTTTTCCAGCTCCTGATTTGCATCTTTGTTTTCTATTCTTTCTCTAGTTCTCTTCAAACGCAGAACCTTTTCCTTCTTCTTTTTCAATGGCTTCTTCCCCTAAGCGTGATGGTTCTACAAAGAACAAGAACAAAACTGAGGAATCTGTTCCTCCAATGGTCGGTTCCATCATCCCAAGAAAATCAGTACCACAAAGGAACTTGAAGAGAAATTTCCTACTACTAACCCTCGTACATGGGCTGTTAGTAAGTACCCTTCTTCCATTCACCCTTCCAGTATTCCTGTTGTGAAGGAAGATTGTCGCAGTCATGAGTTGGATATCATAGCTCCTGACCTATCGGAGCGAGTGACCCTTCCCAAGGAAGATTTTACATACTTTTACACGTACCCCTTTACTTTGGGTGCGTTTATTTTGAGTGGAAATCTTGATTCCGTGATTGCGGAGTTTTGCCTTTTCTACCAAGTGTGTTTGGCACAGGTAAGTCCTTCAGTGTGGAGGACGGTCACTTGTCTTCGACGCTTGTGTCAGGAAATCGGAGAGGAGCTAACCTTAGCTCATATGATGAATCTCTATTGCTCCCTAACGCACACGCAAGTATACGCGGTCGACAAGTAATATAGGATTGTAAGTCCAGGTTATCGTACCCACAGGGACTTAAATTAACTATTTTCTAGCGGACTAATATTGTTATTTAAACAAGCAAAATTTGAGTTCAATAGATGGATTATTCTAAACTACAGCTCTAATTTATAACTAGTATTATCAAAGATCAAATTACGAGTTGTTAAAATCAGTGGGGACAAATATTTCAGGGTTGTGATTATTTTACCAATCCTATTGTGTTCTAATTAACTTCCCGTTCATATAATTCATGTATGGTTGCTAATTAATCGATAAACATACTCATAGCCTTCTTCCGAAGTACTATTCGCCTATTCTTAATAAAATTAATACCTATATTCCTATGAAATTAATTTATCAAGAACGCAATAAAAACACGATATTCAATTAAGCATGATGATTAAGTATATTCCTATCCTAACCACGAATCCGCCCCCTTTAAAAAGGTTAAGAACATGCTTTCTTCAATTCTTTTCTAATCTAAACATGGTTTTCCCAAACATAGCATAGGTAATTGATAGAACTTAATTGATGGCCAAACAATTAAGCAATTAAGCATAGAATTGAAAACACAACCATATAATTATGAATTATAAACAAGAAATTGTCAACTTCGAATCACAATATTCATGGCTAATCACAACCCTAGAACAAGGGGTGATTAGCCACTCATGTTCAAAACAATCAAAATATAAAGTATTGAAATAACTATAAAAATACTAGATAAAGATGAAGAACTGATGATCGATTGCTTCTGTGCGATGTTCCGTAGTGTTATTGCCTCCCAAATCACGTTCTATCTCTTCCTCTTGGGTTTGGATGTGTTTATATAGGTATTGGGAAGGGGTAGGGTCGAAAATAGTAGACTTCTAGACAAAATAGGAGAGGTCCCGACGTCGGCGCCCTGGCTGGCGCCAGGCGCCCACCAGGGCGCTGCTTCCAGTGGCCTTTTCTAACTCACTGCCTCCAGCGCCACAGGTGGCGCCAGGCGCTGCCTGTGGCGCCCAATGCTCCTTCGTCCGCTTTTGTCTCGTTTTGGCTTATTTCTTGCTCGTTTCGCACCTAATTGCTCCTGACTCATTCCTACACATAAAAACACTTTAATTTAACATGAATCGAAGCAATTAACATCCCAATTTCATAAAATAAAAGCCAAATATGAGGTGATTTACATAGAAATATATATCTTTTACACCAAACATCAATCTCTATTGCCCCAAAATCTTCTGGGGCGGAATGATAAATCTCTGCAAGCGTGGCCACCATGCTTTGCTGTCTAGCATGGCTGATGGCAACGACAGTGGGTGGATGGAACGGTTCGTTGTAGTTGCCACCAACGACATCATTCCGACAACGGCTTCATCCTTTCCGGCCACTTGGAACGGCACTCGTAAGTTCTTTGTTTTGTATTTCTTTTTACTAGATATTCCTTTGTGGTCGTATCAACTCTTCACCCTTCGCATGTTTCAGCAACTCGATGAATTCCACCGGTGGTGGAAGGTTTGGACCAATGGGTTCAGAAGATCTTGGAGTCACGACGCCCGAAACTCGTTTGTGGAAAGAACTGGCCCTTAAATATGGGTGGAAGGCCAAAAACCATAGTAATTTTAATTTACCTTGCTTCTATTTTTGTATATTAAGCACTTGGTTGAACCCTTCTGACTTGTTCATGGAATTAGGTCTACCTACGGACTCTGTTGCTATCCCCGAGGAGGACGTTTTGGCTAATCCTACTGATATAGCGAGGCTGCTTTAGGAAGCACTTACTCGAACAGGTATCTCTGGGCCTATTTTGGGTGCAAACACTTCTTTACGGAGTCCCCAACTGGAGGATAAGCAAACAAAGAGAAGACGTTCCTCCGCGACTGGGGAAAAGAATAAGAGTGCAAAGACTAATGCCCCCCGAGTCATCTCCGGTGGCGATGACGACTGGTCTTCCTTCCGGGCCGGTCATAGATACCGTGATGATTGATGATGATGAAGAAGCTAGTGATGAGGGAGCTTCTCTTCATAGAAGGCAATGATCCTCATCATATCAACAGGATGCTCGACCTGTTGGGATAGTTACACCAACTGAAGACTATGTCTCAGCACTTTGGGGAGAATCTGATTTGGTAGAAAATGTCAACTCCCATTTTCGGGCCCCAATTGTTGTAACTAGTGCTGCGGGGCTGAGTACGGGGTCCTTGCCGTCTTTGGTTGGCGAGCATCCAACAGCCAGCACTGCATTTGATGCAGCTGCTTCTCATTCTTCAACTCCATCAGCTCCATCTCCACTTTCACCAACACCAGCAACTGCTACATCACTTCTATCTTCATCCACTCTTCCACCAATAGTTGCTACATCACCTCCATCGGCCGCACTTGACCATAAAGAAGGTGTTCCTCTCCCACAATCCCCCAGTTCATGGGAATTTGGGGTAAAATTATGCTGCCCCTTCTGAAGATCCACAAAGAAGGAGGAAAGTTACTCTTTCGGTCTCTACCGGATGCAACTTGCTATCCCGGCCAGTGGAGCTTGCTAATTATCTAAAGCCTTTGGCTTCAGAAAAAGACTAGGAAAAGATTTAGGCACTCTCAGGAGAGTGCTTGTTGAACAATGCCTTGCATAACGCCGCAGCGGTACGTCCTTTTCTTCCTTCATTACTTCTTCTACTTTTGTATGAATGTATTCTAAGTTTTACTTCTTCTTGTCTTGTAGGCCAATTTTCTTGTTTCGAGGGCCTTCAAAGGTTGATTCGTGAAAAGGAAGAACTAACTTCTGAACATAATCAACTTTTGGTGGAACAAGACCAAACTGTTCTCCGCCTCTCAGAACTGGAAACCAAAGCTACTGAGGCCGTTGTTTTGGAGGCTCGTTTCTAGCAAAACGAGCAAGAAATGGTAACCCTTAGCCAATAAATTGGGCCGCTGAGGGTTAGATTTGATGAAGCCAAGGCCAAATGGGCTGAAGTCCAGGACGCCGTTCATGCTGTAACCGAACGCGAGGCTGTTGCTGCCGAAAACGTAACCAACTTAAAAGCAGCCTTGAACTCCAAAATCGAAGCGCTTGCTGCTGTGAGGGCGAAACACTCCCAACTAGAAGAGAAATACAGGAAAACTATCGAGCATAACAGGCTCTATAGTTGAATTGTTCGCGACCTTGACGTTAGCCACAAGTCTGCTAGGTCCGCTGGGGAAAGCCTTTCGACCGAGGTTTCCTAATGCAAAGAAGAACTTAAGCGCCGATCCGCTTCCGTCGTTGTTGAAAAAACTTATGCCATGTACAGCATGAGGAGAAAAACGTTGGAAGAGGCCAAAGCTAGTATCATTGATTTTGATGCCGAAATTGCTAAGGCCCGAGAGTTTGAGTTGGCTGCTAAAGATGGACTCCCGGCGCAGTATGATGCCCCTAGTTGGGAACTGAAGAGGGATCAGAAGGCGATGATGCTGAAGAACAAACTGGAAAATGTCGAGCCATCGATGGACCTACCTACATCTCCCAGGAATGTGGACACTTCTCTTCCTCCTGGTTTCAGAGGCGTTGCAGTTTAGCTTTTCTTTTCTTTTTCCTATTTTGTATTTTTACCGTTCTGGCACATTCTTGAAAATAAATACAGATTTTTTCCTCAAGTATCGTTTGAGTCTTACTTTCGTTTGAATATCCATGCAAGTCTTTAACCTTTGTACTTGCTAAAGAATTCTGTGCACGTTTTTCTGTTCGCATTTTACTATGTATAGTCTCAGATGAATTCTCTTCGAAGCATTTTGGTTCCGAGCATTATCCCTTTTACTTGAGGATTTCTATAAGTATTTAAGCAACTTTACTTTTTTGCGTCCTTTTCATATGCAACTTCGAGTGTATTTTTCCCGATAGCATTTTAGATTCCGGGCATAGATTCTTACTTGAGGGTTTCTATAAGTATTTGCACAAGTTTACTTTTTTGCGTCCTTTTCATATGTAACTTCGAGTGCATTTTTCGTGATGGCATTTTAGATTCCAGGCATAGATTCTACCGGAACCAACCCTTTAACATGAGGATTTTTATAAGAGAGGGCCCTCTTATGTTTATGGTGCTCTTGAAGAGGACGTCTCCTGTTTATTACGGCACTAACATTTGAAGTACTTGTTTAACTTTCAAATGACAAAGTTAGCTCATCGTTCAGACAAGAAACAATATAAAAAGCAAAAGGATTTCATTTTATTCCTTCTATTTTCAAAAACTACATAAGCATTTTGCTATGCAAAAAAAAAATTGCCATTACTTGTGGTTATCTTGTACAACTTATTTCTATGGGGTTGGCTGCATAGTCCCGGTCCCTGATGATGCATTGAGTTTCCGGATTTTTGTTCCCCGGTTGACGTGGCAGTCATTGTTGCCGTATCCTCATATCATTCCCCCCTAGTGTTCGAATGCGAAGAGTGCGAATTGGAACACTGGAAGTCTTGTATATTTGAAGATTCCTCTAATGAGTTGCTAGATAATCCTCAACTTGGTAACAGAACTTTACTTCCCCTCAGGAATTTATGCTATCGAGCGAAGGAATATCTAACAGCCCTCTAGTGGTTTATGCTCGTGAGCAGTTGGGTAACCTTTGTTCGGTAGCAAACTTAACTTCCCAGTGGGAATTGCTATCGAACCAAAGATTATCTAACCGTCCCCGGTGGAAGCTTGTTTGTTTGCCTTGCTATCAAATGCCCAATTGGGACAAAAACTGAACGAAGGAAAAAAGAGTGCAGCACATACTTTCCACTTGAATAATGTTCATCACCAATAATATCTTTTGAGGTGCGCCACGTTCCAGTTGCTAGGCAACTTGTTTCCATTCTGGTTCTCCAACTCGTATGAACCTTTCTTAGTGATAGCTGAAATCCGGTAAGGACCTTCCAACATTGGACCTAGCTTCCCTGTGTTGAGCTCCCGTGTATTTGGGTTACTTTTCTCAAAACCAAGTCTCCTACTTTGAAATAATGGAAGTTGGCTCTTTGATTATAATACCTCTCCATTCTCTGCTTCTGAGCTACCATTCTTACATGCGCCAAGTCCCTGCATTCCTCGAGCAGTTCCAAGTTGATTAACATCGCCTCGTTGTTCGACTCTTCATCTGCCCAAAAATATCTCAAAGTAGGTTCACCTACTTCTACCAGGATTAGAAAAAGGAGTTTCTCCTGTACTTGATTTGACTGTTGTTCGGTAGGCCCATAGAACTCTGGGCAATTCTTCGGCCATTTGCCTTTTGCCGCTTCCAACCTTTTCTTGAGATTTTGAATAATTACTTTGTTTGTTGAGTTTGCTTGACCGTTTGTGCTCGGATGATAAGGGGAAGATGTAATCCTCTTTATCTTCAAATCTTTGAGGAACTTTATAACTTTTGCACCGATAAATTGCGGCCCATTATCGCATGCTATTTCTTTTGGTATTCTGAATCTGCAAACTATATTTTCCCACAGGAAATCGACCACTTCACGTTCTCTGATCTTCTAATAAGGACCTACCTCCACCCATTTCGAAAAATAGTCAGTCAAAATTAAAAGAAATCTTATCTTTCCGTGAGCCGTTGGCAGCAGTCCGACGATGTCCATCCTCCATTTCATGAACGGGCATGGGGACAAAACCGATGTAAGGGTTCTGCCAATTGATGTACTAGTTGTGCATACCATTGGCACTTATCATATTTTCGTACGAAGTCTTTGGCGTCTTGTTCCATGCGAGGCCAGTAATATCCTGCTCGTACCAACTTTGGCACCAAAGAGTCTGCGCTCGAGTGATTGCCGCATATCCCTTCATGGACTTCTCTCATGACATAATTAGCTTCTGACACTCCTAAGCACTGGGCTAGCGGGCCTTGGAAGGATTTTCTATACAATTGGCCTCTCTTGAAGCTATATCGTGCAGCTTTGGCGCGTAATGCCCGTGATGCTTTGGGGTCTTCAGGAAACTTCCCGTGCTCGATATTGTTGATTATTTCATTTCTCCAGTCCCAAACCAGACTATTTGAACTTACCTCATAGTAACCATCCCTATCCAGGACCGAGCTCATCAGTTGTACTACCATCTCGGATTCTGATCCCTTTATTTCCATCAGTGATCCTAAGTTTGTAATGCATCCACTTCAGCATTATCCTCCCTCAGGATGTGAGTGATTGACCACTCCCGGAATCGCGCCAAAAGAGCCTGGACCTTTACCACGTATTGTTGCATACGTTCTTCTTTGGTATCAAAGATCCCGTAGACCTGATTTACCACCAGCTGCGAGTCACGTTTAATTTTGATAACTTCGGAATCAAGTCCCCAGGCCAATTCGAGCCCTGCAATCAAAGCTTCATACTCTGCTTCTTCGTTAGTTAAAGGGATCGTTCTGATGGCTTGACTTAGGGTTTCCCCCGAAGGCGTGATTAAGACTATTTCGAGTCCAAACCCTTTTAAGTTGGAAGCTCCGTCCGTTAATAAGGTCCATAACCCCGACGTCGATTCTGACACCATTACTGCCTCCTTGGTTGCCAGAGGCAGTAGTCCCCGACTGAAATCGGCCACGAAGTTAGCCTAGACTTGTGACATAATTGCAGTCCTCGATTTATATTCTATGTCAAACTCGCTCATTTTGACGACCCATTTGGCCAATCTGCCCGAGATCTCGAGTTTATGGAGGATGTTCCGCAAAGGAAAAATAGTCACCACGGCTATCGGGTGACAATGGAAGTAGGACCTCAGCTTTCGAGCAGTGACTACGAGAGCTTAGGCCAGTTTTTCCAAATGTGGGTAGCACGTTTCTGCTCCCGTTAAAACTTTGCTGATGTAATAAATGGGAAATTGCGTACCTTTGTCCTCCTGGACTAAAACTGCACTTACGGCAACTTCTGAAATCGCAAGGTAGACTAGCAGTGTTTCACCTTCTTTTGGTTTTGAGAGCAGTGGAAGGCTCGATAAGTACTTCTTTAGATCCCTCAGAGCCTGCTGTCACTCAGGTGTTCATTCAAAATTATTCTTCTTTTTGAGTAGTGTGAAGAAGCAATGACATTTTTCCGATGATCGGGAAATGAACTTGCTCAAAACTGCTAATCTTCCTGTGAGTCTTTGGAATCCTTTTACGTTCGACAATTGATCCAGAATATCCTCTATGGCCTTGATTTTATCGGGGTTTACCTCAATTCCCCTTTGTGAAACCAGAAATCCCAGAAACTTACAAGAACTGACCCCGAACGCGCACTTCTCTAGATTAAGTTTCATGTTATGTTTCCTTAGGATGTCGAGTGTTCCTTGAAAATGTTTAAGATGGCCACCTACATTCAAAGACTTAATGAGCATACCATCTATAAAATTTCCATAGTCTTTCCTATTTTCTTTTCGAACATCTTATTACGAGCTGTTAGTAAGTGGCTCCAGCGTTTTTCAACCCGAAGGGCATTACATTACAACAATATGTATCGAAATTCATTATGAACGAAGTTTTTTCCTAATCTTCCAGATTCATCTTGATTTGGTTGTACTCGGAATAAGCATCGAGAAAACTCATCAACTCGTGCCCTGTCGTGGCATTAATCATTTGATCGATATTTGGCAGTGGGAACGAGTCTTTCAGGCACGCCTTATTAAGGTCTTTATAGTCTACACACATGCAAAATTTATTGTTCTTCTTAGGAACTACTACTACATTGGATAGCCAGTTCGGATACCTTATCTCTCAGACCGAACCGATTTTAAGCAAGCAGGTTACCTCTTCTTTGATGAATTTATTCCTGGTTTCGGCAATAGGGCATTTCTCCAGCCTTACCGGAAGCATGTTGGGATCCAAACTCAGCTTGTGCACGGCTATTTCCATCGGGATACTTGTCATTTCCTCGTGCAACCATGCAATACAATTAGCATTAAATTTAAGGAATTCAACTAACCCAAACCTGAGCTCGGGGTGCAACCCAGTACCCAAATGGAATTTTCTCTCTAGGAATTCCTCGAACAATGCAACTTGCTCCAGTTCCTCTGCCGTGGACTTCGTTGCGTTCATCTCTTCTGGAACTTAGAAATATCTTGGCACCTGATATTGTTCTGACGACTCTGCTTTCGAGCTAACTCTTTCTAGCTCGGGAATAGGTGCCGGTTCCACTAATTGCTATGCCACGCGTTTCTTCCCTTTGCTACTGGAAACTGAGATTGCATTCATCTCCCTTGTTGCCGATTGATCATCTCTTATCTGCTTGATTCCTTCGGGTGTTGGAAACTTCAGCAATTGGTGATATGTCGAAGGTACAACTTTCATCTCGTATAACCATGGCCTTCCCAGGGTGATATTGTATCCCATATCACCATCTACTACTTCGAAGAGAGTTGTTTTTATTACTCCTTCAGCATTCGTGAGTAGCAAGATCTCTCCCCGGGTCATCACGCTCGCAAGGTTAAATCCAGCGAGGAGCTTTGTTGCCAGAATAATGCTTCTGGTGAGTTTAGTTTGTTCCAATACTCTCCATTGTATGGTATTGGCCGAACACCCTATATCCACTAGAACACGTTTAATCTTAAAATCTAACACATTTAAAGAGATTACCAATTCGTCGTTGTGCGGTAACAACAATCTGTCTGCGTCCTCCTTCGTGAAAGTGATATCGTCTTCCCGAAGTCTTTTACTAGTTATCGATACTTTCGTCTTCTTCGCTGTCGAAAAGGTGACCCCGTTAATCTCATCCCCCCCCCCAAAGATCATATTGATCATTTGGCGTGGGGGTTCTTCTCCTGGTTTCGGAAGTTCCACGTTGTCTCTGTTACAACCATAATTGTTCTTAGCTCGGTCACTCAAGAATTCTCTGAGGTGACCATTCTTCAATAGTGGTGCCACCTCCTCTCGAAGGTATCGACAGTCCCCTATGCGGTGAACGTTCGTCCCATGGTATTCGCACCATAAGTTGGGATCCCTCTGGCTGGAATTGGATCTCATAGGTCTTGGGAATCACGCATCTTTAATGTTTCTCATGGCTGACACCAGTTCCACTATGCTGACGTTAAAGTTATATTCCGATAACTTGGGGTAAGAAGGATCCTGAGACCCCCGACATCTCTTTATCCTGGAGTGATCTGTTGTTTCGACCACGATCGGTTGCTCTATCACCAGTAAACTTGTTTGCTGCCCGGAAGTTCTTGCGACGGCCTTCGGTCAGCTCGTAAGGCAAAAACTATCCCCTCGAAGTTCGTCTATCCGCGTTGTAGTCATCCTTTGATTTTTCTCTTCTCTTCTCTCGTCCTTTGGCCGATGATGTAGAACCGACCTAGTCATCCTCGATCCTTATCTTTGACTCGTACCGATTGTGAACATCCGCCAAAGTTGTTGCTTGAAACTCAAACAGGCTCTCCTTCAGCTTCCGCGAAGCATCTGAGCTTATCGGGTTTAATCTTTTGGTGAATGCTTCAGCTGCCCATTCATCTGGGACAGTCGGGAGCGACATTCTTTCTTTCTGGAATCGGGTAGCGAACTCTCGTAATAATCCGGATTCTCCCTGTGCGAACCTGAATATATCAGCCTTCTAGGATTACACTTTTCTGGCCTCGGCATGAGCCTTAATGAAAGAATCCGCGAGCATCTCAAAGGAATCTACGAAATGCTCGGGTAAAAATGAATACCACATTACGGCTCCCCTCGTGAGAGTTTCTCCAAATTTCTTTAGCAGCACAGATTCAATTTCATGAGGAGCTAGATCATTTTCTTTTACCGCCATTGTGTAGGTGGTAATATGCTCTTGTGCGTCTGAAGTCCCGTCATACTTTGGAATTTCAGGCATCTTGAAACGCTTCGGGATTAGTTCTGGTGCCGCACTCGGCTTGTACGGTAATTGAATATACTTCTTGGAGTCTGGGCCTTTCAATACTAGTGGTGCGCCCGGGATTTTGTCTAGGCGGGCGTTTACTTCCCTCATTGCGGGTGTCACTGATTGAATCCCTGAAATGAGTTTGATCCCCTCGAAATTCTGGGTTGTACATGTTGTTAACACTGTTATCTGCCATTTTTTATGATTTTTTCTAAGACAAAAATAATCAAATCGCGTTAGTAAAAAGGACAAGGATCAATTTAATTGCACGGCTTTCTAGGCCCCACGGTGGGCGCCAAATTGTTTACCCGTAAAATGATACAGTTGAATTTATATATGATTTCTAGACAAGTGAATTAATCTGATCTTGAAATAATGCAATAATTGAAGAAATGTACAATACTTAGCCTCAGAATATAGACGAAACAGTAGAGATAACAATTCCGGAAACAAAGTTTACAGCACAACAATGATAAGATCAGAAAGCAAGAAAGTATGATTGTATTGAGCTTTGTATAGAATGTAGTGTAAGTTTTTCTAGAAGATTCGTGTCGTCTACAATGATAACTGAGCTCACTATTTATAGCTATGTCTAGGGAAGGAGGTCCTAAGATCGTGTCCTCCTTTAATGTTAATTGTGAGGGTCATTGATGAAGACGTAACAGTGGACATAAATGCCAAATTCTCTGCAATGGACCATCTCTCTTATTGCTGCATAATATTTTCTATTAAATGCTACCGGGCGCAGAGCATTCAACACACCTTTATGAACATTATCCTTTCCGGTGACAAATGAAATGGCTACGTTCGGTCTTCGGTCATTCCTGTCTTGGGTTCCACGTGTCCTCCCTTTAGACGACCACGTGTCATATCATATTTCACTCTATACAGACACACGACTGGAAACTATGGAATGGAAAAATGTTTCCTCACTTTGCATTCAATAGTTACACAATATTTATAATACAATGGTGTATTTATACAAGGATTCTAAATGATAGATACAAGAAGAGATTCTGAAAGAATTCTAATTGCACATGACTTCCGTAGGACTCCTAGAGATTGTAGGTTGTCCAATATCCCCCTTGCAAACTGAAGGTGGGTCTTGTACCTTAAGTTTGCCCCTCAATAATTGGAACCTAGCCGTGGAAAGTGGCTTTGCTAGCACATCTGCAATATGATGTTTAGAGGAAAGAAACTGAACTATAAGATCATGTCGAGCTACTTTGTCGCGCACAAAATGAAAATCAAATTCAACATGCTTGGTGCGAGAGTGGAATATAGGATTGGCGTTCAACTAAAACTTGAAATTGAGTAAAAATACTAAGGACATCTGATTTTTGAAAAAAGGGATAACACCATATATAACCAGAAAAATCATCAAAAAAACTAAAAGGTAACGATGCCATTGAGATGATAAAAATGGAGAAGGACCCCAAACATCGGCAAAAATAATTTGAAGAAGAGAAGTACTTTTATTAATATGAAGAGGAAGCGATAAGTTGTGTGACTTGCCGAGCTGACAAACACTATATAAATTATTTAACCTAAGACTAGAACTAGCTAGATGATGAGTGGATAACACTTGACTTAAAACTCTCTGATGCGGGATGGCCTAGCCGGAGATGCCAAATAAAGGAAAATGCTTTTGTGGCTGAAAGAGCTTATGGCGAAGTTGAGGATGATGGCTTGATATTCATAATGTAGAATCCATTGTTACTCCTGCCTGAAAGAAGTGGAGTCTTGATATCCTGATCCTTGACAAGAAAATGGTAAGAGTGGAATTCAAGAAGGCATTATTATCATAAGCAAACTTTTGAACAGAGAGTAAGGGATTAGTTATATAGGGAATATGAAGAATATTGTTTAAAGAAAATTTTCCATTAGAAGAGGTTGAGAAAGAGGCACTACCAGTGTGATGAATTGGCAAACCTTGTCCATTACCGATATGTAATTGATCTGGTCATTTATATTCCTCAACATGATGAAAGCTCGAAAGCTCGGGTGTTTTATGATGAGTTGCGCCTGTGTCAGGAAACCAATTTTGAGTCAAGGGAATTGGTGCTTGATGTGTGAGATGCGCATATGAATTGATGCTATGATTATAATGCTGGAACAGGTAAGAGCAAAATGATTAGTTCCATTGCAAATTTGACATCTCGCACGTCCATCGTTGTAAGAGTTCCAAGGCTGACTTCCGTCAAAATTACTTTTTGTAAATTGATTTTCACGACCTCTGTCTCGATAAGACCTGCAGCTACCCCTTTGATTATTGGAGGAAAATTGCTTATCCACCTGAGAGGGACGTTGGCTGAAATTTGCAGCTGGAGAGATGTTAGAGTCACTTTCTGGAGCAATGGAAAGTGAGGAGAGGCTTGGACCATGAATAAATTCATGGTTCAGTAGCAAGCTATGAAGTTCTGAATATGACACAAATTCGGGATGAGCCGACAATATAGTAACGATGTCCTTGAAATCAAACTGTAACCCTTTGAAAATATATATATTAAAATCAGAGATATTCAAGGGTCTTCCAGCGGCTGCAAGTTCATCATAAAGTAGTTTCGTTTGTTTAAGAAATTGGGTTACGGCAAGGCCATCCTATTTGAGATCGGAGTTGCTTATGAAGATTGAGAATTCTAGTGTTTGAAGGAGATAACAGGGCTGCTTCTAGAGTGTCCCAAATATCTTTAGAGGTGTTCAAGCCAACTACAAAGGATGCGTTTCTTCGAAGAGAAAGGAAATTAAAAAACTCATAATCAGTTGGTCTTGTTAAAGTAAAGGCTGGATTTGGTTGTGGTAAATCATTTTCCTCTACAATTATGGTCGATGGAGGGCACAAGTTTGATTCATCAATAAAGCCTTGAATATTTTGCCCACGAAAAAATGACAACAATTGTGTCTTCCAAAAAAATATAATTGGTGGAAAAGAGCTTGATAGATATGAAGTGATGAGCATGATTAAGAGAGCTTGAGGAGGAAGAAGGCAGTAGAGGTATGACTGGGAATTGAGAGGTGGGAAGGGATGCAACAGAAGAGGAAGAAGAAGTTGACATATTCTATGATACCATATTAAGTAAGACACACGACTGGAAAACTATGGAATGGAAAAACTTTTCCTCACTTTGCATTCAATCGTTATACAATATTTATAATATAATGGTGTATCTATACAAGGACTCTAAGGGATAGATACAAGAAGAGATTCTGAAAGAATTCTCGTTGCACACGACTTCCGCAGGACTCCTAGAGATTGTAGGTTGTCCAATAAAAGTAGACCAACAAAAATGACTGCATCAGCTATGAAAAATTCCTTAAAAAATTTAATTTACGCACATCCTCACTCCCGCCTATTGAGTATATCAGAAGTAATGAGTACCATGTATGATCATATGCAAGCACCTGGACACAAATGCTAGATGCCTTTTGCTAGACTGTTGCACTTCGCCGACATATTAATTAGTATCCCGTTGCTCATGCTTAGCGGTCAAAATTTATGTTGGAATAGATTGAGTACATTTTAAGGAGTTTGAATTTTAATTTTGAGACGATTTCGTGGAGATTGAGGTAGTTTGAGTTGAATTTGAGCTATGGTTCGAAGGAAAAAGATGAAGATATATATATATATATAGAGAGAGAGAGAGAGACCTGAAAAATGATTAAAAATAATAATTATCCACCCAACTCAACCCACTAAAAATGAGTTGGATAACTGACTTTTTAAAATCGGATCGAATATAATTAATTATTCATATTATCCACTGAAAAATGAGTACCAAATGGGTAAAATATGGATAATAAATTTTAAAGCTTTTCAGACCCATTAGAATTCACTCGCTTGTCACTACTCGCTACTGTCGGCTTATTTCACCACTTCAATAGAAAAGCCCTAAATTCCCAATTCCTCAAATTTCTCCCCTTCTTCCCAAAGCATCGCCGGCGACTTCTCCGATGTGTTCCAATTTCTCCTCTCTCTGACTTCTTCGCTTTCTTCTTCTGACATTGACCTATCTAGGAGGAGTAAGCTTCAATTTCATTTCACAAGATTTTGGTTAGTCGGAGCTCGAAAGCTTTTTGAAATCCCAGTGGGCAAACTAAGAGTATAAAAGTTAATGCTGATGACTATCTTTGAGCAAATTGATTTGTTTGTTATGGTTTTGTGAAAACAGAACACCTACCAGGAGTATTTGAAGCTTAAAACAAGAGTGGAAGTGTTACAACAATCTCAAAGGTGAGAAAATCATTGAGTAGACCAAGATTAGATGTAATTCTTAACTCCAGAGCACTGCATTTTCTATTACTTATTAATAAATTGATTTATATCGAGCCTAATTCATACTGTTTACTCCATCTTTAGATAGAGATGTTGATGGAAGATATTGTTGATTCTTGTGAATAAAGCTCTTCAACTACGCTAAAACGACCAAAAAGACAAATTTCCACTGTTTGGGATTCTTTTGTGAAGGTAACAGAGCCTAGTATTTCTAGTGATGGAAAGTTTAAAGTCCAGTGTACGCTTTGTAAAAAAGACTACATATACGATCCTAAATTTGGAACGTCAAATTTGAAGCGCTATTTGTTGATAAAACATCCGTTGAATAATGCAAAAAAGGGTCAAAATGAACCGATAGATCAGAAAGTTTATCGAGAGAAAATATCATTAGCCATAGTCTGGCATAACTATGCTTTTAGTTTTTTAGAACATAAAGGCATCAGGGACCTTCATTCGTATTTAAATCCAGTAGCGAAGCACATATCAAGAAACACAGCCAAGTCAGATATCTTGAATATGTATGCAAGCGAAAAGAACTTTTAAAAAATGAGCTTGCCATTATTCCTAGTAGAGTGTGTTTGACATCAGATATGTGGACTTCATTTGCATCTAATGGCTACATGTGTGTAACGGCTCATTATGTGGATTTAAATTGGGTTCTTCAGAAGAGGGTGTTGATTTGTCGTCATGTTCCTCCTCCACATTCGGGTGCAATTTTAGGTCCCTTATTGATTAACTTTCTTAAAGAACGGGAATCGAAAAGAAAATCTTTACCCTTACTTTAGATAATGCTACTTGCAATAACGGTGTAGTGAATAGTTTAAAGAATCATTTGTCTTGATGTGTTCACTAATTTGTGATGGAAAATTTCTTCATGTTCGTTGTGGGAATCACATTTTGAACTGAATTGTTAAGATGGGCTTAGAGAAGGCTGATGCAGCTATTTTGCGAAAATTAGAGGTGTTAAGCATATCAAGAATTTAGAAACAAGAATAATGAAATTTGTGGAGTGTCTTAGTAATCTTGGTCTACCATGTTCTAAGAAGCTACACCAAGATTTGCCTATTCGGTGGAACTCCACCTACCAAATGCTTGAAAGTGCTCTTCTTTATCAGCAAGCTTATATTCACTATAACTTGCTTGACATTGATTTTAGACATGGTCTTTCTGAAGATGAATGGAAAAGGGTCGAGATTATAGCTAAGTTTTTGAAGCGATTTTATGACATTACGATCTTGTTTTCTGGATGTAAATACTCCATGGCTAATTTGTATCTTCCTAATCTATGGAGAATTGAAATGTTGTTGGAAGAACAAAAAAATAGTGGAGATTCAGTGATGAGTGAGATGGGCACTTTGATGTTGGGAAAGTTTAAGAAATATTGGGAGTCATATAGTGTCATTTTATCTATAGTTATTGTCTTTGACCCTCGATATAAATTGAAGTTTGTTAAGTTTTGCTTTTCAAAGCTTCATCCTGAGGAGATTGCTAATGAAAAAGTGAAGGCTATTAAAGAAAACTTACAATTATTGTTCAAAAAGTACTTGATATCTTCGACTACAACCTCGTTATCGGGGGATCATGCTTGTAGTAGTGGTAGCAATAAAATGAGGGATGCATTTGATGAGTTTGATGAGTTTGAAAGTCAGTTGGAGTCAAGTACCGGTAAAACACAACTGGACTTGTATTTGGAGGAAGCTAATCTTGACCGTAAAACTAATCTGAATCTGGATGTACGTGGATTTTGGAAGGATTACAGGAAAAGGTATCCAGAACTCTCATTAATGGCACGAGATATCTTGAGTGTTCCAAACACCACAGTAGCCTCTGAATCTGCATTTAGCATAGGTGGTCGTATCATTGGAAAGTTTTGAAGTTCTATTCTTCCAGCAAATGCCGAGGCAAAGCTATGTACTAGGGATTGGATCTGTGGAAGAGAAGATAAATTAATCTTCTCTAGATTGGATTTGTGACACACATATATGTACAGTTAGTTGTATGTGATATACATGTTTGCAAATATATTTTTTCAACTCGATTTCAACTATAAATTTTGATTCCAAACCAGTCCTAATCACCTCCGATTATATTGCATAATTTTTTTCCTTCACGCTTATTTCTCCGATTCAGAAAAGTTTCAAGTAGCGATAGATTTCCTTCATGCTTATTTCTCCTACCGTTTTCTCATATTGCATAATTTTTTTCTAATTTTTTTTGGGGGGTTGGGGGG
>MCJB01050919.1:0-39332 GCA_002018475.1 Nicotiana obtusifolia | reverse complement strand
TGATCCGGGCAAGGGTCATTGGCAAGCTGTGAAATGGATACTACGGTATCTTCAAAATACCGTAGATATTGGATTGGCATTCGAGCGGGATGAATCACTTGGTCAATGCATAGTTGGATATTGTGATTCTGATTATGCAGGTGATTTGGATAAGCGACGTTCTACAACTGGCTATTTGTTCACTTTAGCAAAAGCGCCAGTTAGTTGGAAGTCTACCTTGCAGTCAACAGTGGCTTTGTCTACAACAGAGGCAGAGTATATGGCAATTACAGAGGCTGTGAAGGAAGCAATTTGGCTTTATGGGTTGCTTAAAGACTTGGGAGTTGGTCAGAAACAACTTGAGGTATATTCTGACAGTCAGAGTGCTATTCATTTAGCAAAGAATCAAGTCTTTCATGCACGGACGAAGCACATTGACGTTCGCTATCATTTTGTACGGGAGATTCTCGAAGAAGAGGAGATACTTCTCCAGAAGATTCACACTACGGAGAATCCTGCAGATATGCTGACCAAGGTGGTTCCAAGGGCCAAGTTCGAACACTGTTTGGACTTGGTTAATGTCTTGCACATTTGAAGTTTGGCGCCCGGAGGCGCAAATTTGAAGCACCACGAAATTTTTTTTTATGTTTGTTTGAGAAGATTTGTATTGGTGGGACTTGAAATTAAGCCAAGGTGGAGATTTGTTGACTTTTTTGGCTTATTTTCATCCCACATCGGTGGGTTTTGTTTTGGGAAGGAGGTTTGGAGATTATAAATTAACTCCACCTCCTTCAATGTTAGTATCCCAACAAACTCTCTTCTCCCACATTAATAAAAAGCGGGCTGTTTGAGCGGTGCTCGGAGACTAGGCTAAATTGGCCGAACTCCGTTAACAAATTTTCGGGTGTGTTCTTTCTTTGTCTCTTTTATTATTCCGCTTTATTTCTTTTCTGTTGTAGTATAATATTCAATATTATTTGTCGGGTATTTGTATTAGTGTTCTGTCTAGTTCATTTGTTTTTGAACTAGTTCATTTCACTAGTTGTGTTGTCGTAGTGGGAAAATTACCCGATTTTCCCAACAGTCCCTTCATTCCATATATATTTGATCTATTGGCGTTGCTACAAAGTCTTTATAAACAAAACACACACAAAAATTAGAGAACAAGATTATGAAGATAATACTGCTGAGGATCATTGTCGTCTTCTTTTTTGTTCAACCAATTTATTCGGCCATATTATCAGACAACCCTTTAGTTGAACTTTCTAATGGAGAAGAGTTGGGAAAGATGGCTGGTTATGGAGAAGAAAAACTCTCTACTGTTATCATTCATGGTACTCTTCTTTGTATCATCATCAATCTTGTTCTGATACAACAGACACACAGCTTCCTCCACATCCCGTTTCAGGTTTCTACCTTTACTCAAGCTTCTATTATTTCCTTTTTTTTGGTGCCCAAAGTTGTCTAAAAGAAAAGCATTCATGCAAAAAACATGTTTTATTCCATTTTATGTTGGGTATCAATAAAGGTGAATAGGAAATGACGAATAAAAAGTGAAGGGAATGTAAAAGGTCCCTTTTTGCTTTGGTCAAAGCGTTTGTCCCACATAGGAAAAAGAAAGAAAAATAGAGGTGTATATATTACATTACACCTTCTCTAGTTGCTAAAAGGGTTGAAGAGGCAAGGACCCATCGCGCCGTCGTCGTCGTCGCTCGCTCGGCTTCGGCTTCGTCAAAGATTGATTGATTATCTTTTTGGATAAAATTTTTCTCAATTATTTAATTAATTATTTAATAAATAGGAATCCATCTAACGCGTATCGACCCTGACCAGAGTTAGACCCGGTCCGTTTCTCTTCCCGGATTTTTTTCAAATTTCCCTCCAAAAACGTGATGACTGATCTGAAAGGTTGCAAACATTCAGAATCAGTACCTCAAACCTGGTGACTGATCTGAATGGTTGTAATCATTCAGAATCAGTATCTCCAACCTAGTGACTAATCTGAATGGTTGCAAACATTTAGAATCAGTACTTTAATGGCTATAAATACTTGATGAAAAGAAAACATGTTTTATTCCATTTTATAGCAGAGATATGTTATAACAGTTTGACTTGTCCGACATCGGTGGGATTTAAAATCTTTGGTTGCCTTATATGGTCTTGGGCATTCCTCGTCTCATAAGCTAGCTTTTGGGGTTGAATTAGGTCCAAGGTCCATTCATCAATAACTTTGTGATAACTTTGATTTTATTACACAGACAATATAAAAAAACGTTTATATGCATGCATTATCAGATCACTGAAAAAGTCTATTACGTGTAATCTTCTATCGTTGCATGTTTAATTCCCCTTGACATGAAGAAAAGTTCATGTGCTATAGTAAAGGGGTTCAAAAATTGCTTTACGTTATAGGTTTAAGTCTCAACTGTGACATCCTTGAATTCTTTAATCCCCTTGTATATAACAAAAAAAAAATTTATTTTTACTATATTGCATAATATAATTTTGAGACAAAAGGGATTTGATTGAACCTCATTCATTCTACTTAGTTCCGCCATTGTCTTCTTTAGCAACCATGATTGGCTCCCCGCAAAACATAGTGATCAGTATCTTGTTTCAACTCGTAAATATATAGTAATATGGTATGAGAATCTTATGTTGTTAGTATATATATAACTTAAATGTATTTGCTAAAGCATATTGTTTGCATTGATTTGCTTCATTGATAATTTATTAATCAAGTTAGATTATTGGTTGGATCTTCCAAATTCCTCTTGTTACGAGCTTTGAATAATGATTAAAAAATTGCTATTATATACTGTTGAGTTGTCCCACATCGGTAGGATTTAAGGTCTTTGGTCTTCTTATATGATCTTGGGCAATCCTCATCTCATAAGCTAGCTTTTGGGGTTGAGTTAGGCCCAAGGTCCATTTATCATGGTATCAGAATTAGGCCTTCAGGCGCATCCCAATTATTGTTACGGATGTTGGACCCCCATTTATGTTGTTGGACCCCCAATTATGTTGTCCACGCTCCAGAGTGCAGGCTTGGGCGTGAGAGGGTGTGTTGAGTTGTCCCACATCGGTAGAATTTGAGGTCTTTGGTCTCCTTATATGGTCTTGGACAATCCTCTGGCTCATCCCAATTATTGTTACCGATGTTGGGCCCCTATTTATGTTGTCCACACTCCAGAGCGCAGGCTTGGGTGTGAGAGGGTGTGTTGAATTGTCCCGCATTTGTGGGATTTGAGGTCTTAATTTGGTCTCCTTATATGATCTTGGGTCATCCTCATCTCATAAGCTAGCTTTTGGAGTTGAGTTAGGCCCAAGGTCCATTTATCATGATATCAGAGCCAGGCTCATCCCAATTATTCTTACCGATGTTGGGCCCCCATTTATGTTGTCCACGCTCCAGAGTGCAAGCTTTGGCGTGAGAGGGTGTGTTGAATTGTCCCGCATTTGTGGGATTTGAGGTCTTTGGTCTCCTTATATAATCTTGGGTCATCCTCATCTCATAAGCTAGCTTTTGGAGTTGAGTTAGGTCCAAGGTCCGGAGTCCGGACCAAGAGATGGTTACTACAACCTAGTCGTTCAGAAAGGAACCACCATTTAATACGCTCAACACTTTAATTTCTTACAAAGATTATCCATCTCATGACTTGAAATATCTAATAGTATAGTAAATTTTTGCATGAATATAATATATAGTTTGACTGATAACCTAGCTAGCTATTCCTTTTAATGAATTGTAATTTGTATATATTATCGACCAGGAGCATATGTTGCTGTCTTTTGTGGAACTAGTGAAGGGAAGATGAGGGGTTCGTCATGGTCCAAAAATATCACAGATGAAAGTGGAAAGTTCCTAATAGATCTCCCTTCTCATCTCCATTCTATTCCTAATTTGGAAAACACATGCAAGATTCAAGTCCTTCATTTGCCAAAGGACTCCCTTTGTCGTCGTCATTCTTTTACAAGGAAACAGTACAAGAGATCAATCAAGCTAACATCTATCAGAGATGGCATACGCATTTACACGACTCATAGGCAGGGGCGGATCCACGTTCAGTTCACCGGGTGCTGAAGCACTCATTAACCCGACGCAAACTCTGTATAATTATATAGAAATATAGGAAATACTATTATATAGAACTAGGATGAACCCATTAAATAAAAAGTCTTGTGGGTGCTTTGGTTAAAAGGTGAGAATAGAGTGCACAAATATGAAGTAGTTAAGGGATCGATTCTTGTATGAACCAATTTTTTTATATGGTCAGAGAGTGAGCTTCCACGACCTTAAAATTCTGGATCCGCCACTGCACATAGGATCCAGTTAATTACCCCTAAAGCTTCACAAGCAGGATGAACTAACAAAGTTCACAACAAGAAGAGATTGTTATAAGTATAGAATATATGTTTATCTTATTTAGAGTTTTTCCATATATGTTATATTTTTTTTCTTAGTTTCCTAGGGCTTTCATACCCCTAAACCTGGCGCCGCCCACTACTCTAACCACGGCTGCCACCACTGTTGCCGGTTCCGGGTCCTCCACCCCCAATCCGGCTTTTCTCTCCTGGTACCGCCAAGACAAGTTGTTACTATCTTCCATTCTTGCTCCGTTTTTGCTTCTTCGCTCCAAGCTTGGACTTACCTCCCGCCGTCCAGCTTGATGGGGCGTATAGAATATATGTTTACCTTATTTAGAGTTCTTCCATATATGTTATATTTCCATACTTCTAGAATAGATATTTACCTTATTTAGAGTTTTTCATATATATTATATTTCCATACTTATCTGTTGTAATAGTTCTATATATTTGACATCTAATGGATGAATGAATTATTCATCATAAATAATGTTCAATAAGAAGAATGTCTCATCTTTTATCGGGGAACAAAAAGAACAACGAGAGAAAAGAGGTTGAACAAATCTGTACAGAATTTAATTCCTTGTGATGGCGCTTCAGTCACACATTGAGTTGTAGTCATGTTTTTACATACCATGTACAATTTTGTATAATCAAGCTTAATTCTAAGTAACTTATGTGTGTGCGTGAGAGAGAATTATCTCCGTGTAACTCCATTAGTGATATTATATGTATGTAAATCCGTTTTAGGTCATTTTGAGTCCGTTCCCAATTCATAAAGATGGCGTGGACATTAGCACACGAAGAAAATACTGAATTCCTATATTATGAACCAAATATTTACGAACAATCATGGCAAAGCAATGAATATTGTTTAATTAACATCAATAAAAGACTTTTTAACCAAAAAAAAATAAATTGTTCAATAGGTTGTTCCTAATGGGCCTATAAAATTTTAGGCGTTTTGGAGTCCTTCACCTGAATTCATGAAGATGATCAGGACATTAGTACACGGAAAATTGGAAATCGACTTGAATCCCTATTTTATGGTCCTAAAACAACAAAAAACGAGAAACGATTATGGAGAAGTGATGACTATTGTTTCTTAGGTCATTTCTGATGGCACACAAAATTTTAGGCGATCCGGGACTGGTGGCTCGGGCCCATACAGAAGGCGTGGGCTATAGCATCGTATCTCAGATTTTTGTGTGATGTAGCCCATGCCTTCCGCGTGGGCTTGAGCCACCGTATCTAGACTGCCTAAAATTTTGTCGGACCATCAAAAATGACCAAGGAATAATAGTCACCATCCCGCCATGACCGTTCCGCGTTTTTTGGAGTTTAAGGGCCATAAAAGTGAAATTCCGTCTGATTATCAGATTTTCATGCTATCGCCCACGCCTTTTACGTAAGTCCGCACGCCCAGGACCGGACCGCCTAATATTTTATCGGCCCATCGAAAATGACCTAAGGAATATTAGTCACTGCGCCGCCATGAACGTTCCTCATTTTTGGCGTCTTAGGGACATGAAATGGGAATTTCGACTGATTCCCTGATTTTCGTGTGCTTTTAGCTCACGCCTTCCACGTGGGAACGGGACTTTAGACCCAGACCACTTAAAATTTTATCGGACCATAAAAAACGACCTAAGGAACATTAGTCACTGCCCCGCCATGATCATTCCTCATTTTTTTGGTATTTTAATGCAATAAAGCTGGAATTCTCTACCTGATTTCAAGATATTCATGTGCTACAGCCCATGCCTTCCTCGTGCGCCTGGGCGCATGGACCTGGCCCATCAAAAAAAAAATTCGACCTATAAAAAATAACCTAAGAAACATTTTTCACCATCCTGCCTTCACCGTTCCTCATTTTTTTGGCATTTTAAGGCCTAACATGGTAATTCTGCCCGATTTCCTAATTTTCATGTACTATAGCCCACGCCTTCTACATGAGCCCGGGCCACCAGATCCGAACTACCTAAAAAAAATTTTGTAACATCAAAAACAACCTCAGGAACAATATTCACCTCCCCGCCATGAACGTTCCTCATTTTTTGGCGTTTTAGAGTCATAAAACTTGAATTCCACTTGATTCCCAGATTTTCGTGTGCTATAATCCATGGCTTCCACGTGGCCAGAGCCTTGACCGCCAAAAAATTTTCCGGCCCATTAGAAATGACCTAAGGAACATTAGTCACCACCCTGCCATGACCATACCTCGATTTTTTTGACGTATTAGGGTAATAAAATGGGAATTCCGCATGATTCCCTGATTTTCGTATGCTCTAGCCTTCGCCTTCTGCGTGGGTCCAGGCGCCCGGACTTGACCGCATAAAAATTTTCCAGACCATCAAAAACAATCTAAGGAACAATATTCACCTCACAGCCATGACCATTCCTCATTTTTTGGCATTTTAGAGACATAGAACGAGAATTCCGTTCGATTCCAAGATTTTCTATGCGATAGCCCAAGCCTTCTGTGTGGGCCCGTGCGCCCAGACCACCTATAATTTTTCGGCCTATCAAAAATGATTTAAAAAATATTAGACACTGCCCCGCCATGACCGTTCCTCATTCTTTTGCGTATTAGGACCATAAAACGGGAATTCGGGCTGATTCCTAGATTTTCGTGTGCTTTAGCACAAACCTTCTTCATGGGCCCGAGCCATAGACCCATATAGCCTAAAATTATTTCGGACCATAAAAATGACCTAAGAAATAATAGTCACCGCCTCGCCATGATAGTTCCTCGTATTTTGGCATTTTAGGGTGATAAAACTTGAATTCCGCCCGATTCTTAGATTTTTGTAGCTATACCCCATGCCTCCGCGTAGGCCCGAACCTCCAGTACCAAACTACCTAAAATTGTGCTGGCCCGTCAACAATGAGCTAAGAAAGAATAGTCACCACCCCGTCATGACTATTCCTCTTTTTTTGGCATTTTAGGACCACAAAAGTAGAATTCCATCCGGTTCCCAGATTTTTGTGTGTTATAGCCCACGCCTTCAGCATGACCCGAAACACCATAAAATGAACCTGAAAGTCATGGAGAAATAATGAGTATTGGTCACTAGAATGTTCCTATGAACCTACAAAAATTTCAAGCCAATCAGAGTCCGTAAAAAAAATTACAAAATAAGTATGTACTAATATACACAAAAAAGTAAATATAATCATAAATAGATTTTTACCTTCCTATACACTATTTGAAACCTTATTACCCTCCCTACTCAAGTTTCAATTTAATTACATGGTCATATACAATTTACCAATTATATACAAACAAGTTCTAAATGAATATCCCTTTATATGAGGAATTGAATAAGGAATATTAGTTATTTCCTTATCCCTTTATACTCGCCCACTCTCTCTTCGTCTCTCTCTCTCTCTCCCTCTCTCTCTCTCTCTCTCTCTCTTTGTCTCTCTACTCTCCTTCTATGTTTTTTCTCCAATTTTTCTTCATTTGACATTCTCTGTTTTTTATGCTTTCTTGTTGTATAGAGTTTTAATGGATTCAGTAATAGATTTCAATTGTTTTAACTTAGCAATTTCCTTTCATGTTGCACAATTGATGTTCAAATTGAAATTGTCAATCAATAAATTTTGAAGGCGTTTGGCTCTCCATCATTGACAGCCATTAAAAATCTTTAAAGCTTTGAAATCGAATTTGAGTTTTTAAAAACCATTATTTGTTTGGATTAGGTGTTGTTGCAAACAATTAGAATTATTGTTTGGAGTTTATATCTCAATTTTGAGGGTGTTTTGATGAAGACTAGACTTGATTTTGGCTGAATTTCAGATTGAAACTCGAAGAAGAAAAAGAACACATGACATACAATATGCTTACAAAATTATAGTAAAGTTATATTATAATTATATGTAAATTGTATTCTGTTGTAGTTATATTTTTTATTTATTTGAATGTTGTATGAAACTTAAAAAAATAGTTGGATAATGTATGAATCGTTGCATAAAATTTGTATTTAAGTTATCAATACTATCTTTTTACATAAAGTTATTGATATGTATCAAAATCGTATTAAGAGAGTAAGTTTTGATTGGAATTTTAGAGAGGAAGAAGCACACACCACATACAAAATATATACAAATTAGATACAAAATATACAAAAGATATGTTGTAAAAAAATTTATATTTAAGTTGTATGATATTGTAGTTGTATTTAACTGGGTAAAAATAATGTATGAAAATTAGATAAGTTGTAAATAAGTTGTATAATATATAATTAGTTGTATGAAATTTATTTTTACTATGTATAAATCAAATACAAAATATACAAAAGACATATTGTAAAAAAGTTGTATAAAAATTATATTTAAGTTGTATGATATTGTAGTTGTAGTTAACTGTAGAAATAACGTATGAAAGTTGTAGATAAGATGTAAATAAGTTGTATAATATATAATTAGTTGTATGAAAGTTGTAGATAAGTTGTATAATATATAATTAGTTGTATAAAAACATGAATATTGTAGCAGGAATATTTCAGTTGACTTATGTGCACTGAGACGTACACGTTTCAGCCCTCAAAGTTAATTGACTATAGACTTCAAATCTGATCGAACTGGAAACTCTTCGTAAAAAGTAAAGTCTGCAAGGAAAAAAAAAGCAACTTCACCTCTTACAATTTTGGTCATATGATACAACAGTTAAGATAAGAATTAAAAAATCTTCACGGTTGCAATCAAAGTATCTCCGATGATACATCAAAAGGGTCTATACTTGGACGCACTAATGTATCCAAGTTCACAAGGTTAATTAACAGAATGGAGAGTAGTGAGGTGTTGATCAATTCCCGACATTATTAGTAAAATAGGTGACACTGCATCACAGTCGAGAGACTACATTACAATTGTTGCAATCTTGATTTTCTAATGCAAACCTAGCTATTAACTCCACATATTATCAGTCACCACATATTATCAGTTGATTCATGTGCACTAAGACGTACACGTTTCAGCCCTCAAAGTTAATTGACTATAGACTTCAAATCTGATCGAACTGGAAACTCTTCGTAAAAAGTAAAGTCCGCAAGGAAAAAAAAGCAACTTCACCTCTTACAATTTTGGTCATATGATACAACAGTTAAGATAAGAATTAAAAAATCTTCACGGTTGCAATCAAAGTATCTCCGATGACACATCAAAAGGGTCTATACTTGGACGCACTAATGTATCCAAGTTCACAAGGTTAATTAACAGAATGGAGAGTAGTGAGGTGTTGATCAATTCCCGACATTATTAGTAAAATAGGTGACACTGCATCACAGTCGAGAGACTACATTTCAATTGTTGCAATCTTGATTTTCTAATGCAAACCTAGCTATTAACTCCACATATTATCAGTCACCTCAGCAAAAACATTGATACAAAGATTTTTTCGGTCCCAGTAATGAATTTGAAACGGAAAATACTGACTCAATACCGTCCCATAAGTGTTGGTCCCTTACGCGCACGCAAGTGTACGTGGTCGACAAGTAATATAGGACAATGAGTTCGAATTATCGTACCCAAGAGACTTAAATTACTACTTTATAACAACTATTATTGTTACTTAATCAAGCGAGAATTGAAGTTGAATATCTTCTTTAGTCCGCTCTTCTTGTAATCAATAAACAAAGATTCCGGGGTTGTGAATTTGTTACCAATCTTATTGCGATCTAATTGATTTTATCATTTATATAGTTAATATGAGATTGCTAATTAATCGATAGTGATACTCATAGTCTTCTTCCGAAGTACTATTCGCCTATTCTTAACAAGATTAATGCATATATTCCTATGGAATTAATCTAGCAAGAATGCATGAAGAACACGATTTATATAATTAAGCATGGTGATTAAGTATATTCCTATCTTAATCACGAATCCGCTCTTGTTAACAAGTTAAGAACATGCTTTCCTCAATTCTTATTCTAATCCACACATAGTTTTTCCAAACATAGCATAGATAATTTATATAACTTAATTGATGGCCAAAACAATTAAGAAATTAAGCATAGAATTGAAAAAACAATCTTAGCCATATTAATTATTAAAACAAATCCATCAAATTAGAAACACAATATTCATGGCTAATCACAACCCCAGAACAAGGGGTGATTAGCCACTCATGTTCAACATAATCAAATAACTAAATAAGAAAACTAAAAGTAGAGATACTCGTTTAATTGATGAACTAGGAATTTTGTTGATGTTGTTGATGTTCTTGGCCTCCTTTTTGCTCCCAAAATCTGTTCCCCCATCCAAAATAGACTTAAGGATGTTTATATAGTAGTTGGGAAGGGTTTAGGTCAGATTGGGGGTTGTTAGCACGCAAAAGAAGACTTTTCCCCAGTCGGTCCCCTGGTCAGTGCCTAGCGCCCCCCAGGGGACTGAAGGCAGAAACTTATTTTAGCTCACTGCCTCTAGCGCCACAGGCAGTGCTGGGCGCTGGCCTGTGGACTGGAGTCCTTCTTTGTCCGGTTCTTCTTGTTTTGGCTCGTTTCTTCCCCGATTTCGTCACCGATTGCTTTTAAATCATTCCTTCACATAAAAACACATTATATTAACATAAATCAATGTGATTAACATCCAAATCCAAACAAACAAAAGCTAAATATGGGATAATTTACATATTCTTTAGTACTTTTTCTACCAATTATCAATAAGCTAGTCTCCTTATTGAAAGAGGAGTGGAGAGTGTGGAAAAGAATGTAACTAAATCTCTTAATTTAAGACACTAATAATGGATTGTATATAATTTATAAGTAATTTTTATTTAAAATAAGTAATAAACAAAATTAAAATAATTTTAATTAATAAATTTCAAATACTATATAAGAATGAAAAAAATCCAATCGTATTACTAGACGATGAAAGGAGGTGTAGCGGAAGGGAAAATGTAGACGCTAAGAAGTAAAACTTAGGGAGCAAATGATTTTGGGCTGATCAGATAAGTGATTGCTATTGTAGCACGTGTGTGGCCCATGCTTATTATCAATCCTTGTGGGAGCTTACCCCTATGGCTTTAGCACGCCCTCCCGAGACCCTATTAGTAGCGACAAGCGAAAGCGGATTAGGGGTTTGAAGAAAAACAAATACAAAACTTCGTTCCTTAGCAAAGTGTTTACTTCTTTTTCATCAGGTTTCATTTGATTTGTCGTGGATTGGGTACGGCTTCAAAGCTTACATAATTAGTTCTATGGCAAATCATAGACCAAAGTTGTTTGTTTTTTCTTGGCCCCCAACATTAGATAACGACATCTCAAGTTCTTTGCCAATTGTTGCAGTTTTCATTACCTAAAAGAGCACTCAATTGTTGAAAGAGATGTGCAACCAAACCACCCATAAACATCAAGGATTCTGTTGCATCTCCTTCTCTTTTCAAAGTTAATTTCATTTTCCACCAAAATTTTGTACTATTATTAATGCATACTACCATATATCCCCGTTCCAATGTTGTGTCATTATTTGATTTGATTAAAAAATTTAAAAAGAAATAAAAATTTTAGAATATGTTTTAAATATGTCATAATATTTATGTGTATAATATAATTTTAAATATAATTTAATATTTGTGTGAAAGAAATTATTATTAAAAATAGAATGAGAAATTTAAAGTTATTTATTTTAAAATATAGAAAATATCATTTCCCAAAACTAAATTAGAGTGAGGGAATAGTGGCACATAAAATGGTTACTATAAGAGGTTAGTCACAGTTGGCATTAGAGTGACTTTGATATCAAGTGTACGGGAAAGCTGCCTCCCTTTGGTCTGCAGATGAAGGAGCCGACTTAGTTCAATCAGTCCCTTCCTCAAAACCTATTCCGCAAGTGCCACTGCTCTTATTCCACATCATTGCCGTGTTTTCGGTTTCATTGAATAAAATGGCGGTACTCCTCCAATAACGCATTGATCCTTTCGGGGGACTCAATAACGGAGATCTTCTTTGACACGCGGACTTGCGTCTTCACAAGCCGTCATAGTCATCAATGCGATTAGAGGTGGATTCAAGATTTGATAGCTATGGGTGTCACTATTTAATGCAAACACACCACTAGTGAAGAAGATATAATTAGGGTGTACATATAATCAATTCGATCCGTTTTGGATTATTTCAGTTATGTTCGGTCAATGTTGAATATATTCAATCCAATTTAATTTTTTTTATGCATAAACAAATATATCACGCGCCCTTTCAATCTACATGTAGTTAACTAATATTATATTATGTCTTTGATGCATCACTTTAAAAAAATTTAAAATAAATATAGTAACAACATATGGATAAATAGAAAGAGACACAAAGATAGAGGACATGAGATATTCATTTGTAAAAAATACATTGACTTTACATAGAGAATCTGGTCCTATTGCAAGCATACGAAAACAATCTTTTTACTAAGATTATGATTTTGCATTTTCCACTGGATCCAAGAACAACCTAAGTGGTCAAAGGCTTATCAATCATTCATCATTGTCAGAAAGAATATCCACTAATCTCATCCCTTTTCAAGTGACTCACACGTTTTATTTACTTAAACGTCATTTGTTGCCATTTATTACTATTTAATGTCATATTCCATCTTTTTGGATAATTAAATACTGTTATTATTGCTTATATTCGTTGACGTCCGGACAAATATACTAGTTATATGTCACAATACCGATAGCTTTATCTTTAGAATATTATTTTTATCGTAAATGCACATTTCGTTTAATATTTACTTCATCATTTTGGAGTCTACTAATTTCCATCCGATTAAATGAGAATTTTATTACTGAATTTGTTACCAAAAGCTTGCCAAACATCTTTATTTTAAAAATAAGTTTATTCTTTAATTTAAAAAATAAGCGAAAAAACTTGATCAAACATGCTATTAATCTTCGTTGA
Source organism: Nicotiana obtusifolia (assembly GCA_002018475.1). Classification (NCBI taxonomy): domain Eukaryota; kingdom Viridiplantae; phylum Streptophyta; class Magnoliopsida; order Solanales; family Solanaceae; genus Nicotiana; species Nicotiana obtusifolia. The sequence goes on along the minus strand of MCJB01050919.1, from coordinate 26,088 downwards.
AGAAGGGCTTTCACAATTCATTAAATGTAGAGAACCAATTTTCACGTTATTCATTAAATCAATCATTGAAACCAATCTTTGAGTAATGGAAAAGTCTCTTAGATGTATGGTTTTTAATACAATAAAAGCAAAGTTTTCGAAGAAATGGAGAATTTATATATATATATATATATATATATATATATACACAATATGTGTGTGTATGTGTTTTCATTTTTTTCTTTTTCTTTCATAGACATACGATTTTTTTTCTTTTCTTCGAATTTTTTTTATTTTTATTTTTCCGAAATTAGTGTTTGTTCATAAAATTTTTAATTTTCACTTGAAAATGAATTTTATAATTTTTCGAAAATTTTAAAAACTCCAAAAGCTGTTTTTAAAATTTTCACTCAGATCACTTACAAAAATTCAAAAACACTCGACTATATTTTTTTTTGGTTTGTAAAAGCTAACATTGGTATACTGAATGGATCTTCTTTGCCAACCTTCGCTTGTAGAAGGAAGTAAGTAGAAGCTGATCTTCCTACATACCGTCTTACGAATTTAAGCTTCCGATTTAGGTTGGAGGGGTTTATTGCACAAAAATGTTATGTTCATGTCCAAACACAACTCTAATTTTAAAAATCATTTTCACTTCGAAAAAATTTTCACTTTTTTTTTTGTTTTTTCAATTCTTATGTCTAAACGCCCACTGCATATTTTTAAGTATCTTTTCTAATATGTGCACAGATCAAAGGATGGAGTAATAATAAATAATAATTAGAAGTACTAATATATTATAATTTTCAGAATCATTATTAGTAATAATTACAACTATATTTTAAAGTATTTTTTCATACTAACAGTATCACTTAAATGTGCACAGATCATGATGGTTTTTGGTATAATTATCAGTACTATTATGCTGCAACATAGTTCCAATTTCATTGGATTGCATAAAATATCAATCCACCCCCCCCTCCCTTTCTTGTCTCTCTTTTCCATTTTCTTCTCTCCTTTGATTCTCCATAATAATCTTAATATTTTTTTTTACTATAAGCTGTAATAATGTCAAAGTTGTGATGTCATTAATAAAGTAGTGGTTGAACTTGTTTATATATAGTTATTACATATTTGTTTTGTTTTTTCCTTTTGTTTACACAAAGGAATCTCTTTTTGTAGATTCCAAGTAGGTTCCTTTTATCTGGGTTTGTGTTAAAAATACAAACTTTAATAATGGGGAATGTTAATGGAAGAGAAGAAGTTAGTGGGAATAGCCAATCTGGGTTTGAGGGTTCAGGTTCTGGTGTTGCAGTGGTGCAAGATAACATAATGGATGGTGAATTGATTGGGGGTCACTCTCCACCTTCAAGTCCCAGGGCTTCTCAATCTCCTTTGATGTTTCGACCACAGGTTAGTTCTTGCAAATTTGGGGGGTTTCCTTTTATGTAAAGTTTTCATCTTTTTGTGTGTAAATGGTGGAATGATGTAGATTTAGGCTGGACAGATTTGTAGTATGGAATTAAAATGGTTAGATCTGAAAAAAGGTCATAACTTTGAATAACAAATATGCTTATGGTTTGTTTTTGGAATGTCAGGCTCTAATTATTGTTCCTCTAATTATGGAATTTGCTTTATCAGAAATTGAATTGAAGAGTTTTATAATAATATTCAGATTGTCTGAAAATTGGTAAGTGCTACCATTTATATTTATCTGGGGGATTCTCCTCCTTGCGGATGATTGAAAAATGTGACGGGCAGCCCGGCGCACTAAGCACCCGCTATGTGCGGTGTTCGGGAAAGGGTCGGACCACAAGGATCTATTGCACGCAGCCTTACGCTGCATTTCTGCAAGAGGTTGTTTTCACGACTTGAACTCCTGGTCACAGGCAGCAACTTTACCAATTACGTCAACGCTCCCTTTGATGATTGAAAAATGTAGAAAGATAAATGTTTTTGGCTTTAATGGATTCATGGAACGGCATTAACCACTTGTTAAGCGCTAGCTAGCATTTTCAGCTACCTGTCAACCAAGGCTACATCTATGTCTGCTGTGTTTAGTCCTCAGAAATTTGGTGCCGGATGTTAATCTTCTTTTTGTTTGTGTTCTACTTTTAGAGGGATTATGTGAATTTGTTTATTTTGAAAATGTTTTGCCCCAGATGCCAGTGGTCCCTTTACAAAGACCTGAGGAGGTGCACATCCCGAACCCTTCATGGATGCAAACCACCTCAGGGTACGACGACTTGAATGATGAGCAAGGAGTTCCCACACTGATATCATGGACCCATGACGGCAAAGAAGTGGCCGTGGAAGGATCATGGGATAATTGGAAGTCAAGGTTGTAAGCTTGATATTTTCATCCATGCTCTACATTGAAAAGGACAATATCCTCAACTTCTTGGGCTTAGATTGCAAGCTGACTCGGCAAATTAAAATTCTTTTTCTCAGGAACCCTTTGCAAAGATCTGGGAAAGATTTCACCATTTTGAAGGTGCTTCCTTCTGGAGTTTATCAGTATAGGTTTGTAGTTGATGGACAATGGAGGTGTTCCCCTGACTTGCCATGCGTCCAGGATGAAGTAGGGAATACTTACAACATTTTGGATGTGAAGGTACATTTTTCATCTCAAAATTAATACCGTTCATATCCTCTCAAGGATTCTATTGAATTCCAAACCTAGTTTCTATTGTATTTCCTATTACAAGGACCAAAGCAAGAATAGAAGGAAACCGGACGTCAATAAAGACTTAGCTAACACACACACACACACACACACACATATATATATATAAAACGTACTCTCTCAAAATTTAAGAACTTTGCGTGCGCCTTTGAGATTGATTGTGAAGGGTTTTGCTTTAGTTGCCTGTGTGAATATAAAAGATGAGTCAGATTAACTACCCTGTCAAACCAAGAAGAGTATAATCTTGATTTGTTATGTGTACTTAATGCTCATGTAAGATATTAGTTTCTGAAATGAAGTTTTGGCTTGTGAACACTGTTAGGGAGTTGAGCTTACAACTATGGGAGTCTGTCCAGTCTGGACCTTTTTGCTCTATGATAATCTCATGATGGACACAAGAAGTGTTAGCATACGGATCCATGTCGTGTTCAAAAATGACTTGGATATAGATTGTAAAGTGTTTTGGTCCAAACGGTCGACCTACTGAATCTAGTTTTTTCTCAAATAACGACTTAAATTTAACAGGAATTGCTGTTATATAGTGGTGTCAATGCACCACAAACTATGAAATGTGAGAGCCCTTGAGATGAAATACCAGAAGATGTTTCTGTTTTGTCAAACCAAATCAATGACAGAGAAAAAAAAAATAGTTGAAGTATTGCCTGAACCCTGCTCCCTGTAGCCATCAAGAGTCACGGAAGAAAGATAATGATTGTGTTAAGGTAGACCTCATTGTCTACACCTGAAATAATTTGTCTTATTATATGCCTTTTGTACATGTTGTCATGTTGCGTAGAGGATGTTGCTAAGGGAGGTGACCAGCTCTTCATTATGAATTAAAGAAATTATGGAAGAGCTATCTCTACTCTTCTTAGTAAATACGGCCATACTCGGTGAAACTGATAAAGTAGACTGCAACTCGACGAGCCATTCTTGATGGAGATGATGATCTCTGTCAATCTCAATGCCTTTTTTCTTTTGGAGGAAATGATGTATATACGGAAGTATCAAGGAATTGATAAAGATAAAACCAACCTCACCATCACGCTAATGGTAAAATAAAAGAAAACAAAAAAAGATTAAGGGAGAGAAAGAGAGAGATGTGAATTAAGAGGAAAGTTATTCTGACAATCTATGAGCCTCGTCTTCTCATACCCTTTGATTATCTCCCGTGACCTCTTGGACTTTTGTATTTGTGCTGAATTTTCTAAAGAATCTTCGTAATAGGTCTTTAGTATTAGATATTAATATTTAAGTTGTTTGTGGTAGTCTCTGATAAGGTAAATAATTTTATTATATTTGTGGTAGTCTTCATAGCAGATACATTAATTGTGAATTTGTTTTGTTTGGTTTTGATAACTTTTGTAACTTTAGTACTTTTGGCAGCCCAACATCAAGCCATTTTGCTAATGAGTTGTGGGTTCGCTGCAAATTCTTCTATTTTCCTCCTTTTCTTCCCAACTGTCTATTCACTGCACTGCCAATCGTGCTTCATGCGTGCAAGCAAAATTTCCAAACATCTGATCTTTTTATTTTTTAAATAATTCATTTATTCTACTTCTTATCAGAAGCGTACAAGATTAAGCCATCAATGAAGTTAATGTACTGTCTGCATATTATTTTGCTGCCTTTAATTTTCACAGGCACGGCAAATAGTTTCTTGAAATACATGGTGACTTAGCAAAGAGTTTAACACAATGAAAGCAAAAGATCAACAGATTTTTTGAAAAGCAGATATGAAAACATTCATATACTGAAACTTAGATGCCCGTCTTTTTTGGCTTTTTGGTGTAGAATTTTAGATTTTCTCAGTTTCCTTCAGTAATGTAAAGGAACTGAGTCTGTTTGAAATAATGAAAGCAAAAGATCCATGTAGGCAGTACCAAACAGTTGGCTTTTAGATTTAGTTGTGTTGGTACACTTACATTTGACCCAGTGGTTTGCTAGGAGTCTTTTTGTTTAGAGATTTGTATGTTAGTATAGGAGATGAGTGTAAGATTTAGAGAACTTCTAGTTTTTTATAGTAACTCTTGTACGAGTATTGGAACAAAACTGACTCAAATTGAGTGAAATCGATATATTCATATAGCCAACCTCTAACTATTTTATTATTAATATGTAGTTATTGTTGTACCAATTATACGAAAAAAAAGGAAAAGGAAGAAAGCAAATTCTGTGTTACTGCTGCTTGAAATTGGGATTATGAATGTCTCGTCTGCATCCTACTTTAGCACCTGCTTCCCACCCCCAAACCTATTGCTACTCAAAATGGTCGCCGAAAAGAAATGATACTGAACTTAAGATGCTAAATTCTTAACTGGAGAAGAAGCAAAGAAAGTAATAGGTGAAAAGTTAGTTTAATATAGGAAATATCACATCAAGTTCAAATATGACTAGTTGAGATAGAAAAATGTCAACCATTCTGCTATGTACCAAAATAAAAATATGTCATTTAAAGGGGAATACAAGAAGTTGTAATCTAATATTTTGTCTACTATATCCTAAAATTTGTTATTATGGTCCTGGTATGTTTGAATATTAGTAGCATTAGAATGAAATCTTTGTTGGATGTGAATAATTTGTTAAGATGAACGGGATGAACTTATTAATGAAAAAATTGTTAAAATGAATTAGAAGACAATTATATTGGGCCAATAGACATAACAAAAAATGTATCAACTGACAGAGGTTGTTGATCTTTCTTCCTAGCTTCCGAAAGCGTTAGGAGAACTACTTTGAAGTTGGTGAGTTAAGAGGATTAGATGATTGTCGAAAAGTAAGGAGTGCTGCAATTAGTTCATAGTGTGTGAGCATATCGGCATAGCTGGCTGGTCTGAAATTGCTTTCAAACTTACATTTCCATCAGACTATGCTCTTAATATTGTCCTAATGATCACAGTATATGCATTCTCTCTCTGCCTCAAACTGAGGAGAGGAATGTGTTCCAAGTCTTTTATTTCCTGGTGCCAATTGATTCCCTTCGCTTTGAGAAGTCACAAGTTGACAAAGGTTGTGGGTTGATAAAAAACTGAATTGAGAAAAACTTGTGTTTTTTATGCATGATGCAGGATTATGTTCCAGAAGATATTGAAAGCATTTCTGGGTTTGAACCTCCTCAGTCCCCGGATTCCAGCTACAGTAACTTGCAACTTGGAGCAGAGGACTACGCCAAGGAGCCACCTTTAGTTCCGCCTCATCTACAGATGACTTTACTCAATGTACCATCATCTCACATGGAAATTTCACCTCCTCTCTCGAGACCTCAACATGTGGTACTTAACCACCTCTACATGCAGAAGGGCAGGAGTACGCCGTCTGTGGTAGCACTTGGTTCAACTAATCGATTCCTGTCCAAATATGTGACAGTGGTACTTTACAAGTCCATACAGAGGTGAAATTTCCATAACACCCGTCTGGATGATAAGTCTTTCAATAACTTAAATCTGGTGACAAATTATTAGAAGTCAGGCCTGGATCATGGCCACTCAAGAAACAAGGGAAAAGCAAGAAGCGGTAGAGGAAATGTTGTGAACATCAAATTCTCTACCGTGATACGGTCAATTTACCTGTAAGCACTTAGTCTTTCTTTACCCCTTTTTTCAGTTCCAACATCCAATGGAGTAAACCCCTTTTGACTTTGCAGGCATACAATAGGTGTCGGTTTAATTCTCACTATCCCTTTTCCCCTTTTCCCTTCTTCGACCCTCCAATGTAATAAAAAATAAATATTTTTATAAAAAAAGAAATGTGCTTCATTTCCTTAGTGAAACTTATTTCTTGTTCTTCTGAGAACAATTTTCAAAGTTGTGTGAGAACTAGAGTTCTGTTTCTTTCAATTTAGTTGAACGTTATGGTCATGCAGATTACTGATTTTTCTCATTTAGCAGTGGTTAATTTGGATTTTAGAAGTTGGTATGATATCTCATTCTATCATACATGGAACACAAATCTACCAATTCGATCATATACACTGGCTATGCAAGCACATGCTCATTTTAAGTTTTTCTGTGTGATATTTGTTTTGCTAATGTGATGCAAACCATAGTGTTGTCTACTGATATTACCAGATGAAATGAGTGAAATACTACAGGAAAGTAAAACTATAGGTGCAACATTTATCGTTGTTTTTGAAGGAATAACACCACCCTTGTGTTACAACAATATTTTCAAAACAGGAGAAGAGCATAAAGAAGCAATATCTATCATTGAACAACCAAATATTGGAGAAAACCAGAGCCAGTAATCTACAAAGCTTATGTTTCGTTCGACTGGAGTCCAACACTTGCATTTGATGTATGACACTTGCAATTAGAACAAAATAGGATTGTATGTTAGTTGAACAGTATTAGCACTTGAAAAGGAGGAACTCATTGAACTATTTAATGATTGACAAATCATTTACAGAGCGCAAAGCTATCAGTTACTCAAAATTACATCAAATGCCTGTTATAAATAACTTACACCAGTTTAGACTTGTTAAGACTAAACTTGTCTAATAATATTCAGAAGATCAATTCTTCTTCTTGTGGGCTACTTGAAAACTGGGCATCCTTCCACTACAATCCCAGGTGCTGTAGGGCAAGTTGCCAAGGGACAGTGGTCTAACTCGGTTCCCCACCATTTCAAGTTCTTGCCCTCATTTTGCAAAGCAAAGAACAATAAAACACCCATAAAAGCAGTACCAGCATCCAGGGCAGCTGACAGAACATAGTTGTATTTCTGCCACCATTCTTTTCGGTATTTGAATACAAAATAGTTGAATATCATTCCGGTAATGAGCCAGCTAGCGATATTGGTTGGCGTGGCTGGTGGCATTCCGGCAAAACCATAAGATATAACTGGTATGTTAATCAATGGGATCCATTTCTTTTCAGGGAAGACTTTGCTTAGCACCCAAACAGGCACCGGCAACACTGCACCAATGAGGAATAACCATACCAAGTTCCTATATAATCCTCCGGAACCAAACAATCGCTCTGGTCCAATTAGACCCCATATGACAGAAGCGTCAAATGTGACTCGGAATTTTGGACAGGTCCATGGGCTGTCAGGATGAAGAGTCTCAACATCACAAATGTTCTCGATGCTTCCTAGCATCCACCAAGCCACTGCAAGGTTGACTGTTCCGGCAACAAGTGTCCCCACAAGCTGGAAGAAAGGAAATGAAGAAGAATGAAGTGGAAACGTGTAAGTTTGAATCGTTCAAAGCAGATACTAACCTGAGCTGTATACATGCATCGCGGTGGAATTTTCATGTAGTGACCAAGTTTAAGATCGGCTAAAAAAGAGAGAGCATGAATGGTACTGATCCGGCCATAGATTTTGAAAATCAAGTTTGCAATTGGTTTTCCTGGGAGGACGTAACCAATTATGAACTGTGCAATTATGTCATATCCAGGTTGCTGCATTGTAATAACAAGTGCGTCACTGAATTGGACTCCTATTGGTTCAAGATTGGAATAGCACTTAATAATCAAGAAACTAAGCTTTCACCTGGTTGGTAGTCGCTTGAATGACTCCTATAGGGAGAGTAACAATCCAAGCAAGACCAAACGCAAACAGCATACCCCACCATGGCAGCTGCACCTCTTCTTTCCATACAAAACACATCAGAAGTGACAGGGCTATGCTACCGAACAATAATACGAGGTACCACCACTGAGGAACTTGCTTGTAACTCTTCATCAATTTTGCATGTATGTCCAATTTGACATTCTTCACAGCAGATCTACTTTGCTTCCAGATATCGCTGGCCAAAGTAAAATCATAGCAGATTGTCAGTTCACAAGTTCATTAAGCTGTTTCTTTCTGACAAATGACTTGCCACTTAAATTGCTTTACACACCAAACTTAAGCAATTACACTATTTTTCTTTGGTATTCGCAGGCGTATATAACTAACACTATCCTTGACCTGTCTAGCAGTATTAGTACCTTTTTCGATAAGGGTGTCTAGCTGAATTAGTATTTCTAACATAATGCATATCGATTCTATCTTAGCCCTACTATGGTGGTACCGATATCTAGGAACTTCAACACAACATGCAACTAAGCAATGAATCTCAATTCATCTTCAAGATTAAGAGACAAACCCTGCAGTTAGGCAGCCAAAAATGGCTTCAAGCTTCAAAAACATTAAAAATGACAAGATATAAAAGTATGTAAAGCTTTGCGAGAGGCCAACCTGCCATGAAATAGTGCAACATGTGTGAGGGTTGCTGTAAACCTTGCGAATCCTGATCCAATTGAGAGGGCAAATAAAGGACTGAGGTAGAGCTTGCTGTAACTTTCATAAGCAGCAATGTTGAGATCAAATTGTGGGGTCAAGATCTTAGTGGTATCATATTTGTGCCCGCTAGATGTGAAAAGCTGATTTGAAAAGATAGGAAACTTCCGGGCATCAAAAGTGTTGTACTTCCAGTAACATAAAGGAATGATGATGTATATAAACATGATAAATCCAATGCCAACATTAAGAATCGAGGACCATGGTGTCACTAATGGACTTCCATGATATGCTGATATACCAGCCCAATCGAGAGTAAAAGCACCCACGCCAAGGCCATGGTATCCAGAGCCAATTTGCTGAGCTGTGATACTACGTGGCCACGCCCAACAAACCCACGAGAAGAAGGTCAAAATCGGAAATAGATAGCCTGGGAAGGCGTAATATGCAAAGCTTGCAGCCATAAATACAAGGAAAAACTGCATCCTTGTCAAGCCTCTTGTTTTTTGTTCCTTCTCGTGAAGTGCCCTGTTATGAGAAAGTCATATATATCAAAAACACAAAGTAGATCACAAAGAGCTGATAATATAACATTGCGCAATTTGGTAACTTGTGTTGAACTATCCAGTGAATCACCAGCAGTATCTCTTATAAGAGATCTTTCAATTTATACTATATTTACAGATATTGCAGCAAGAATTCTCATCAGACATCATGAAATTGAAAAATATTGTATATTCTTGGTTGCTACTTTTCACCTTCACTGATAACCATGGTATGCAGTTATTTGTGCTATGTTATGTATTATCTCCACTAGATTGTTAAAACAGTGCATAACTCAATATCGGCCGAATGAACTTGTGTCATAGCCACTGATCAGAAAACCTAAATAAGATTCATTTAAGCATTTCCCATCCAGTAGAATAGAAATGAAAGATTTAGATTTGATCAAGACAAGTTAAGAATTTAGCGTTTAGAAGAAATAAACATCATATAGTGCTATCTTTTTGTTGCATTTGAGATGGTACTGAATATTATTTATAACAAAAGGAGAGCCACAGGTGCAGAAGCAATGATCAAATAGAAGGGGAACCTGAATAGGGAGACTTGAGCAAGGTTTGACGGCCACCACATATCCACAGGATCAACCAGGTATCTCCTCAACATCCCAGCCCATCCATACCCCACTATCTGCACAATTTTCATATTATCAGAAATGAAAACTTTCTCCACGGAATATGTTTTCCTGTAAAATTTGTTTGTTCAGAAAATTATTTTCCAATGTTTGGTTACCTTAGACTGTAGAAAATGTTTTCCCCAGAGAAAATACTTTCCATCAAAATGGAAAAAACAACTCTCTTGCTTGTAGGTGAAAGTCATTTTCCATTACAGATATCAAATTCTTACTCATTATCACTTACTTCAACTAAACATCAGATACTGTTGTCAACCTTTAATACTCAAAAATATCAGCAAATACTATCATCACACCTTAATCCTCCAATTTATACGGTTAATATACATCGCATGCACTTATCCTTTTTTGTATGCGACGTATATTATAGTGTACATACATTTTCCTCCATACTAAGTGCATGAAAGTCAGATTACCAGAATAAAGACTGAAACGTGTCAAGACAAATAGACTACAGTTTGATGTATATAGTATGCTTAACTTCAACGCTTTCCCTTTATCCTTTTTGTCTTTTACTGACCAACTCAAACTCAAATCAAACACTGAAACTTTCAAGAAGGAAAATTCAATAGAACTTTAACCACAAACTTCAGATTATAGATATATGTCTTTAATTTACATTTATGCACAAGCCGGTGCACTAAGCTCTCGCTATGCAGGGATCAGGGAAGAGAGAAGGGTCGGACCACAAGCTTATATTGTAAGCAACCTTATCCTGCATTTCTGTCTGATGTTATTTCCACGTCTACAGTTACCTCCTAGTCACACGGCGGAAACTTTACCAGTTATGTACAAGTAAAAGAGTATAATAAAATGAAATGTACCTGAGTGGTCAAGACAATAAGAAGAGCACAAAGGAAATTCAAGCTTTGCTTATAATAAGCCTTCATAACAGTAATAGCCCCAATGGAATAAGCATCACCCCCTCCAAAGGAAACACCACAATTGGCCATAACTGTAATAATAACATGCTCTTTGATATTAAATGGCCCTGGATTTAAACTAAAACCCCATCTACCAAACAGAGTGTAACTCTTTTTAGGAAGTGTAGCAGCCATGAATTTCCCAATTGGGAGCACAGCTATTTGCATGAGGATAGCTGAAATAGTTAAAGGCTGAGTTCTGTAAATGAAGAAAGTGTTGAGAAATATCAAGAGAGTGCATGAGGTCAGTCCAAGAAACCATGCTCTGAATGTCATTACAGGTAAAGTGGGGTCGTCTGTTTCTGGAACTACCAACGCCACCTCCTCCACCGGACATCTTTCGTGATCAGCTGGTGGCTCTCCGTTCAGCTTCCCGTCGGCTAACGGTGGTTGTGGTGGGATAGTGGTGGGGGCGGAGTTCTTGGTAGACATTGAGCTGTTTTTCAAGAAGCTAAGCTAATACTCTGACAAACTTCTGTACTTTGATGTCGTTATGTATATATAAGCTGTAGGAAGACGAAAGTGAGTCAGTATTACTAAATCACCCTTTATTTATAGGCAAAGTACTATTCTGTCTAATTTTATAGGATTAACATTTGACTAGAAACAGAATTTAAACAAAAAAAACTTTTAAAATTTATAATTTAAAACAAACTATAAATATTTTTGTTGTAATTTTTTTTTTGTATAATCGTAGTGTTCAGAATGAATTAAAACACTATATATTTTTTTTTATAATATGATACATATTACCTCCCACCAGCGAAAGTATCACATAACTTTATCAATTAAGGATAAAATAAGAAATTTAAAATTAAATAATTTAATTTTAAAAAGATGAGGAGAAACAACCAAACTCAATTGGTAAAAAAAAAAAACTCAATTGGTTTGATGGAAATGGAAATGACTGACGAGTGTTGCTCAGTTGGTAAAAAGCAGGGAAGTGTAGAAACACTATAGATTCTCCTAATTTGGGAGGAAAAAAAAATGGAAATGACTGAAAAAATGTGAACATTTTCTAATGTCATTTGAACACATTATCAACTGCACAAATCCTATGGAAATTTTTATTTTACTTCCAAAAAAGAGCCTCTTCAATAACTTGCATTTATTAGTCTCTGTTATTTTTTTTCTAAATTATGAAGTATTATATTAACAGAAATGCCTATCGACACATGGTCCACAAATCAAATCAATAAATGTGTTACATATATATATTTCTAAAAATTTATCACTTAACTATAATATTTAATAAGAGTAATATATATTAACTCAATTTATTATTTAACCATAATAAGTTTGCATAATTTAGCATGGGATTCGAGTAAGTTTTTTCTAATTAAATAATTAGCCTTTTTTGGTGTCACCAAGTAGAGCATCAGACCAAGTGGAGCGAGCACTTTATATGCATGACATTTTTTTTTAATTCCGTCCCTCCAAGAACTCCCGACCTTGTTCTTGGAATGATTCAAACTCACAATCTATTAGTTGAAAGTGTAAGATACTCACCACTTAAGCAACCCACTCTTCTCTATGCATGATATATGATTTAAATAAAATTAGATTTCTGGCAAGGAAAGGGAAAAAAGGTATATATAAATAATAGACCTAGAAAAATGATAAATAAATAAATAGATGTATTTTAATTATTTTTAGTGTTACCAGTTTCCTAAAGTTAAAAATCACCTTGACTTAAATCACTGATTTGAGAGGCCGATGAATTCAATTATTTTAGCCAAGAATGAATATGTTCTTGGAAGCTTCTGACCTGTATATGTCTTTGTCTTTAAACAACCCTTATAAACATCTTTTATTTGGTTTTTTATTAGGTGTTCGGTATATAATATAAATTTGACTAATTCGAATTTGTATAAAAAGATTATACTTTTAAGGGTAAAGCTGTTTTCTTACCAAAAGAAAAATTATTTATCACTCCATCACATTCTACTGCAGTCCTTAAAAAATATCTAATATGATAATATAAGATATTTATTGGGAATTGTATGGGGTCGAACTCGGACCGCTTGTGTAGGAATAAATTGGGTTCTAATTTATACGGTTGGTATCAACCATAACTACTGTTCGACAGCTCGGGATCGAGGCATCAAGGATCGAAGGTCGAGATCGAGCACCATCGAATCGGAAGTTGAAGCCATGGTACGTGAGATGATTTTTTTGAGGTCGATTATAGGAAATAACCTAGGGTAAAATTATCAGATATGGGTAATGGAAGGACCGAAAATCCCGTGATACGTAAATATCTCGGCGGGAATCACGACGGAAATCAATGAGACCGTTGAAATCAGTAAATTAAAGGATATTTTACCTTGTAAATAGATTATCTCCCTCTATATAAAGGGGCAGCGCAATTCTAAAAGGATCTCACGAAACATCTATCAATATATAGAAAAAAAGTCTGCTCTTATTACTTTTTATTCATTTGATTTATATTTGTCCACTTTAAAGAAATCAATCAAAGCCGAGCTACTCTACACTTGTGGTTTTGCATTCTCTCTCAATTTATTTTCTGAATTTAATCTCTATTCTATTATTCATTATTTGTATCAAACCAAATCACGTGTACTTAAAATCACGTACAAATTTAATTATTATTCGAACTCAAGAATAAACAGAATCTTTATGGGCTCGGCAATAATTTAGGACTTTAGAATCTCTATCTCCTTATGGTCTTGCATACGTAAGGGACAAAAACAAATCCTATTTAAATATACAACTTTGTATTTAATTTCTTCCTAATCCCTATGCTCGTTTATGTAATAATCAGTTGATTAGATCATTTAAAAAATAATTAAATATTACTTCATTCTGCTTAGGCAGTACAAGGATTATAATAATAATATTATCATCATTCGAGAAGGCAGAGGAGAATATATTACGAACTAAAATACTGTATGAAAGAACAAAATCAGCTGGCGCAAATGTAACCCATGTCTTTTGTAAAATTGTTAATCAAACTCGGATTCCATTTAAATACTTTTTAATTATGAATTGATTTAAAATAATATTAAAACATAGATTTGGTTTAATTTTTTATATTATTTTTATCTATTAAATAATATTTATATTTAATCACTTGAAAAAGTATATTTTAAATTGTCAAGTTGTTTTTACTTGCTGAGACAAATGTTCAACTAATTCAATTTGTACTATTCTATCGCAGAAAAAACGACTCCTCGTGGGATTCAAGTTGAAAGAGATAAATTGAACAAATATGATCGTCCCTATTGGGATGTGTTATTAAATCTAAATTGAGGTTATCTTCTAAAAACTACAGCTTCATCGGACAGCAATATTTATGCAGAAAGTAAAATGAATTGATAAACAAATTTATTTATTTATTTTAAAAAAAAAGAAGAAAATTGATAAATAAATCTTAGGTCTAACTCAACCCAAAAGCTAGCTTATGAGATGAGAATTGTCCAAGACAGAGACCAAAGACCTCAAATCCCACTGATGTGGGACAACTCAACACAACCCCTCACGTCTAGGCCTGCACTTTGGAGCGTGGATAATATAAATAGAGGCTTAATATCGATAATAATAATTGAGATGGATCTGGCTATGATACCATGATAAATGGACCTTGAACTTAACTCAACTCCAAAAATTAACTCATGAAATGAAGATTATCTAAAATATATAAAGAGATCAAAAACCTCAAATATCACAACTCAACATAAACAAAAGAGTACGTAACATACCGATAAGATGGAGGAGGCCCTGGATGAAAGAACTATTTCTGCTGCACTTTTCTTTTTAATAAAATATTTTAATATTGACTTTCGAAAAAGTAGTGGCATTTTCAATGGTAAATATAAGGTGGGGACTAAAATAGGGAAAATGTGGATCAATCAAAATGGGGAGAAGTGGGGCTTGGGTTCAGCCTTTTCGAGCGTGTGATACTCACGTGCTATAACACTACTGACACACTCTTTACCCGTTCTGACAAAAAGTAACTAGGCTGTACACGTGGTGTTTCGTTGTGGAGCCTACCAATAATTCCACGTCTGATTATGGGCCCACTAAAAAGCTGACGAAGCAGTAAACGGCGTTAAAAGCTTAATTGCTTTTGCAGCATGACTTTATTAAGCGCGGTATTTAATTTCGATTTTTTAATTTTTTGATCGATTTACGATTTATAATTTTTAAAATTTTGATTTTCGGTTCAACCGAAAAAATAAATTTTTCAAAATAAGACTCAATTTTTAATTTTGAAGAATGCTTTCAAGCATACATGTATATATACTAAAGTTTCATTTATCCATCTTACAGAATTTTTTTGAATATATCAGGAAGGTGAGATTGTTTTATTTTATTTTATTTCTCTTTTTTATATTTTATGTTAAGATATTTTCTAAACTCCAGTTACTATAATCTAAGGCCCTATTTTGCATTCTAAGATATCTCAATTAGGTGGGATTTTGGTTGGATTTATTATTTCTTTTGTCTTTTTCTATTAACGAGTATTATTTTTATTGTTTCGTATTATCTTTGCCGTGACTTGAAATAAAAAATTTGAAACGATTAAATTGAATTGAACATGAATATATCAAACCAAACCGATATTATTATAGTTCGATTTTGATTATTAAAATTATAAATTAAAAATTAAATAAATTAAATTAAAAATTTATAAAATCGAATCGAACCGATCGATGTTTACCGTCAAAGAGCTTTCTTTTGCAACGTCGGGTTGAACGTTAAGTTATGAAACGTGTAAAGAGAAGCTCGTGTCCTGCGCCCGTTCTGACCCAAAGTCTTGGTTGTCTTTATGCATGTACTGTATTTTGTTTAGCAGTTCTCTGTTTGGTCAATCTAAAAACATAGGAATCTTCGCTCAAATGTTCGCCACGTAGAGTTTAAATTAAATGGGACTTATATTTGACCATAGTGCTCTACTATATACTAATTACTAATCTCTGCATTATTAATTCCTATTACTTTCTGCATTACTAATTCCTGCATTACTTGTGTTCGTACCAAACGATCCTTAAAGGATCGTTTAGTAGGCCGTATTAAGCAAAATAATTTTCGTATAAAAATTTAATCCGTCCAATATCATGTTTGATTGATCAATTCAATTTACTCCTACCTAATATATAGATTAGTTATACGTCATATGAGGGATTAACTAATACCAAGGAAATAAAGGGATTACTAATCCCTGAATTAGCTATACATGAATAAGACTTAAAATTATTAAATCCAGACTTATACATTGTATAATTAATTTTTAATACAATGAACCAAACACTTGATAAAAAATAATCCCAGTACTACAATCCCTGCATTACTAATTCCCGCATTACTTATATTGTACCAAACGACCCCTAAATGCCCTAGTTGTGTTTTTTTTATATAGAAATGAAAAAGAGGTGTGATTAGCCTACTCCGGGGCGACTCTAAAGGCTTGGGCAGTGAGGTCGGTGCCTTAGGCCCTTGAAATTTGAAGGTCCCAAAATTATTTTATATTTCTCTTCTTCTTGTTGTTATTATTATTATTATTATTATTATTATTATTATTATTATTATTATTATATATTATATAATTTATATAAATAATTACTATAAAGGCGGGGGAGGGAGCGGAGGGGGCAATTGTATTGCATTTTCAATCTCGGTATAAAAAGAAAATACTTGTTGGGTATGCGAATGAAGTCTCACATTGGTAGTTGAAAAGATTGGGAGCCTACATATAAGGTGTAGGGATATCCTAATAGTGTGAGGGCTTTTGGGGAAAATCGTGCGGTCTTGGTCCAAAGCGGACAATATTAAACTATGTTAAGAGTATCTTTGGACCGTTTTAGCCGAAGCTAGTTGCGGGCTTTGATGCCATTATACCCTAACAACGTGGATAGCACATAAAATTGACCTGTGGATCATGGCAATTGGTCACATGGAACTTAGTTCGAGGAGGAGACCCGTGAATCGTGGTAGTGAGCCGCGTGGAATTTACTTCGAAGGGGAGGGATCTCTTAATGGTGCGAGGTTAGGGCTGTTCATAATTTGGTAATACCGAATTACCGTACCGAAATCGAAAATTTTGGTATTTGATATTCGATATTTTGGTATTAGGTATGGTATTTGATATAAGTTTATAAAAAATATGGTATTAGGTATGGTATTTGATTTAAGTTTATCAAAATGAAATACCGTATCGAAATATATATTATATTACCCAAAACGCATATTAATTATAACATAAATATAAAAAATCTAAATTTTACTTTGCTTTATTCTATAAGTTCATCAATTAATTCTAAGCAAATAAGAAAACATTTCCAATAATCAAATTTATTGCTTTATGTGCAACTTTCTTTCTCTAGGTTGATATTTGCTGGTTTTGGACAAAAGTTTTGTCAACAAACATTTTTAGTTTTGTACTTTTGAGTACTTTAATTAAAAATATTATAGTTTATGACTTTATACACCTGTTAGTATTCAAACCGAATAAACTAAAGTTATCGAACCGAATAAACCAAAACAGAAAAGAGAAAAATCGAACCATATCAAATTTAATTAGGTACGGTATTGATATAGTATTTTAAAAAATCGAATACCGAAAATACCGAACCGAAATATTAAAATATCATACCGTACTAACCAACGAATAACACTATATAAGACCTTGGGAGAAACTCGTACGAACTTTGACCTAAAACGAATAATATTGTATCTTTGAGCGTTTTAGACCAGCAATACTAGTTGCAATACTTAAAGCGATAAATGCGAACAAGTACAACCAAATAGAAAAGAATGTACACTTGAGAATATAGGGAAGAAGTTGTGTGCTTTGAAATTGGTCCCGCATCTTGTATTTGAGTTGACAAAGTAGGAGGGGGCAGTGATGTGCAAGTTACACGTATATATTAAGACAGGAGAATAGCTAAGGGCCTATCCTTCCTACATTTTAGTGCATGGTGGGACTGGGACTTATTCACCAGAGAGAAACTTGATTTTTCAGCACTCTTACTTGCATACATGTGTCCACGTCTCCCCCTTAATCTATCTCTTTAATATATATATATATATATATATATATATATATATATATATATATATATATATGAATTTGGACAAGTGAGGCTTAGTTGTTAAAGCACTTTCACTCACGCTTATTAGTTTTTGGATTCGCGTCACGCTGAAGAGGAAGTATAAAAATACTATAGATCCTCCTAATATATATATATATATATATATATATATATATATATTTGTGATGATGTCACCGAATCTCTCATTAGTGCTACGTGCTTGTTTCATTCTTTCTTTCTTCACCCCATTTATACGACAATTTCTTTCATTAGTTTCATTTCAATTAGAAGAGAAAAAGACTGGCGTCCTCCCGGAGGTCTAGCCAGTGAAGGCCTAACTTAAGTACTGACCTGGCTTACATAACTTAAAGGCTTGCAGAGGAAAGGCCTAGCCCTTGGAGCTGGTTGACAGCCGTCTAGTCAGTCCCTCTCGCTCTTTGATAGACATCTTGAGCGAAAACTCGCAACTTCCCCGATTCAATTACTTTCCGCGGCTGATGCCTCTTCCCCTGCTTTAAGTTCAGTTCCGATTATATTTGTGATGGTGTCACCGAATCTCTCATTAGTGCTACGTGGTTGTTTCATTCTTACTTTCTTCACCCCATTTATATGACAACTTCTTTCATTAGTTTCATTTCAAAATAATTATAAACAAATATTTCAAGAAAAGCACTAAAGATTATACACTTCTTATAATTTTCAAAAATTCAAATTCATTAACTAACTCAAAATTTTATTCTTTAATGTGATACTTTTCTCTATAAAGTTGCATTTTACCTATTACGCTAATATTCTTTAAATATGTACTCTATATGTCATGCCAAATCAAATATATCATAGTATAAAAACCCTCATGTTTAGCCATCGTTGAGTTTGGAATCCTGAACAGACTGCCGGTGATAAGTCGGAGGAGGTGAAGATGACGTCAAAGTCATCATGCCCCTTATGCCCTGTACTAAGACTAAGATCACATATATTCTTGATTTGTAGATCTCGAATATAGTTGTTCTCATCTCTTAGATCAGCTTGTTAATCCCACAATTATTTTTATGACATCCATATCCCATCCCACAAAACAGCTTGTTGCAGTTTTATTGATCACTTTCATCTCACCTGGCCTCCTTTCTCTTTTCTCACGTAATTCTCTTCTATTTTCCACCGTTATTTTCTTATTTTTAATTAAATATATAATTCAACAGTAACTAGTAAAAGACAGCGTAATTTTAATCTTTTAGTGTAATTTTCATTTATAAGCTTATCCTTCAACTAACCCTGTATTGTGGGCCGATCCAGGCCGGGACCCGCAGTCCTGGTGGGCCTAACGGGCCTCGTGGGCGGGTTCCTGTGGTCTTGGGCCTCTAGTGTGTATTGGCCCGTGACGAGCCGGTCTATTCAAAAAGACCGCCAAGCGGGCTCCGGGCCCAACGGTAATTATTTTAAATTTTTTTTAAAAAAAAAGGTCAACGGCCAAATTTTAAAAATCTAGCCGTTGGGCCTCCAATTTGACCCTTTTTAATTCAAGAAATAGCCATTTGGCCCCCAAACTTTATTTTAACCTCAAACTTTTTATAAATACGCTTTTTACCTATTCCCACCTATAAATAACCCACCCTCCCCGAATTCTTTCATTTTTAACTCACAAATGCTCTCAATCTCTCTCAATCTCTCTCTAATTATTTCCATAAGTGCTTACTTTATTATTTCAATTTCGTGAAAAATTATGAAGTTGGTGAATTGAAGTATTAAAGTCTTCAAGGCTTCAACGATATTCAATTTTCAAGAAGTTGTTCGTCAATTCGGTAAACTTGTTCCAACTCTTTAATTTTTAATATATTGTTGTGTTTGTTTTATTAGCGTAATTATAATTAATACGGATTTTTCATTAAAAAAAAAGTTTGGTGGTAAGGGAAAGGGAAAATATAAAACTGGTCAATCTAGTAACCAAGCTACTACTCCTCCCCTTGTTACCCGTCCTCCTCCAGCTAATATTCTAGATAGTGATCACCCTTGTTTTCAATTTTCCGATAGTTAATTTTATCACGATGTTTGCACTCGATAATCAATTAGATGAACAAACGATGAACGTACTTTATCCTAATCAACCAATATTTGAAAATGAGGATTTAGATGAAACTCGACCGGATTTAGACGATACACCTACTAGTCCTATGAATAACCCAACTGATGTCTCGCCTGGCCCTCCTGTAGTAACCCCTACATTTGATAGAAGACGACCCGAAACATCCCTTGTTTGGAACTTTTTTATCAATTAAGACAAGAAAATAAAGCTAAGTGTAAAAGTTGTGGGTCTTTGTTGGCTCATAAAGTTACTGGCAACCGTAGCGGTACGGTAGTTTGACTAGGCACATATTAAAACACCCTAGAGATAAACAGAGAGATTTACAAATGAAAGCTGCGGAAGAGGGGACGGGTGTAGGTAATCCAGCTCAAACTAGTGCAGGTTCAAACTTAGTCCAACCCGGAATTGACACCGTTAGGAATTTTATACTACGATCCAAATAAGGATCGTGAAGAATTAGCAAAAATGGTAACAGTTATGTGCTTACCATATAGCTTTCTTTCTAACCCTCATTTTTGTAAGGCTTGCCTTAGGCAAATCCCACATTGGTGTAGGCGAATCCTACATCGGTTGGAGAGGAGAACAAAAAGTTCCTTATAAGGACTTGGATACCTCTCTCTTGTAGACGCGTTTTAAAACCGTGAGGGGCGAAGGCTCCAAAGCGGACAATTTCTACAAGCGGTAGCCTGGGCTGTTACAGTTGGTATCAGAGCCGGTGCCGGGCCGGTGGTGGGGCAAACCCAGTGGTGGGGCAAACCTCAGCGAGGACGCTGAGTCCCAAGGGGGGGTGAGTGTAAGGCTTGCCTTAGGCAAATCCCACATTGGTGTAGGCGAATCCCACATCGGTTGGAGAGGAGAACGAAGAGTGCCTGATAAGGACTTGGATACCTCTCTCTTGTAGACGCGTTTTAAAACCGTGAGGGGCGAAGGCTCCAAAGCGGACAATTTCTACAAGCGGTAGCCTAGGCTGTTACAATTTTATACAATATATTAGAAAAGTTTATAATCCTACTTATAAAGGATGGCCTCGTGCTACCATGATGGCCGACATTTATAAATATAAGCATGAATACGAACAATATTTGCGATATCTATTTACCCATATAGATTGTCGCATTACAATTACTACGGATATAGGTAGAAGTGCCAATGACTGTGACTATTTAACTATTACAAATCATTGGATAGACGAGGACTGGATAATGCAAAAACGCATTATCGCCTATAGAAT
This sequence comes from Nicotiana obtusifolia, assembly GCA_002018475.1. Lineage (NCBI taxonomy): Eukaryota > Viridiplantae > Streptophyta > Magnoliopsida > Solanales > Solanaceae > Nicotiana > Nicotiana obtusifolia. Next base: position 4,714 of record MCJB01050919.1, on the reverse strand, counting down.
AATTAACTCACGCCTCACTGGTAAATATATAGCTAGCACGGTATCAGACATTTGTAGATATTTTTGTATTACAGATAAAATAATGTATGTTACCATGGATAATGCATCCAGTAACACAAATGCGATAGACATGCTTACTACTACTTTACATCCCGCATTTTCTAATATTTTTCATGTTAGGTGCATTTGTCATATTTATCATTTAATTGTCGGTGACGGAATGAAAATGATAAACATAGAAATAGAAAAGGTAAAAATGGCTCTTAATTGGCTATTTTACTCAAACTGTAGGAGTATACTTAGAGAATATTTTTAAAAATGTGATGAATGTGGCCTTAGAGAAAGAAAGGTTCCTAAACCTTGCCCGACTAGATGGAATTACATGTATGAAAGTCTAGTTGTTGCGTATGAATATAGAAACCCAATTACCGCAACCTTTTTTGCTCGTGTAGGTGGTGGCGATTATGAAGACGACGAGCACCTAACTAATCCAGATTGGGTAACGTTAAAATACTTATAGATTTTTTAGAATAATTTTCAATAGCAACTAACAATTTATCTGGGCAATACTAAAAATTATAAGACATTCTCTTGAATATTTCTTTGCAATTTGTTTTGCCTTTAAATATGATATGGTGTATATATATAAATATATTATATATCTAATACATATGTTATACATATATTCATATATAATATATGTATATATATGTTATAATACATATAAACTATATATATATATATATATATACATATATATATATATATATATATATATACATAATATAATTGTAAATATATACATATTATATATATACAATATATACAAGGCTTATATTAGACTTATATATATAATACATATAAACTATATACTATATATATATATATGTATATATATACATTATATACAACATATATATATAATATATAAAAGACTTATATAGGCAATATATATATATATGTCTAATACATATATATAATTTATATGTATATATATATATATATATATGTATATGTCTAATACATATATATAGTTTATATGTATATATATATACAATATATACAACATATATATATATATAATATAAAAGACTTATATAGGCAATATATTTATATATGTCTAATTGCAATATATATTAGTATATGCATATATAGTTTATAAGAAATTTTCGTTGATTAAAAAAAAATCCTGAACCATTAGGCCTGTTTGAGCCCGCGGACCCGCCCCATTTAGCCAGGGATCGTGTGGGCTTAGGCCCGTAGCTAGCCGATCCCAACCCCCAGGCCTGCCAGGCCCATTAGGCCCAAGCCCGTGGTGAGCCACAACCTTACCTTCAGCTTTAATCTCATGCTAGTAGTCCTTAGCAATAACTAAAAAAGTATGTCGGGGTCGTTTGGTACAAACACACGTAATGTGGGGATTAGTAATGCAGGGATTGTAGTGCTGAGATTATTTTTTATCAAGTATTTGGTTCATTGTATTTGAGGGACGGTTTAGTAATTTTAGGGTCTTATCTAGGTATAGTTAAACTTGGTATAAGTAATCTCTTAGTTTCCTTGGTATTAACTAAGCCCTCCTATGAGGCATAAGTAATCCATATATTACGTATGCATAAATTGAATCGAATAACCAAATATTATATTGGACGAATTAAATTTTTATACAGGAATTATTTTAGTACAGCCTACCAAACGACCCCAGTGTTATAATTTCTTCGCAAGAAGTAGGAAAGTTCATGAATTGGATAACAGCTGGAGGTGGAATTTTTTTGGAAAAAACTCCTTGTACTCTTGTGATAGAAAATGACAGAATTGATTAACGCTTTAGTTTTAGGTTTCAATTTCGTGATATCACAATAATACATACTCCTATATTTGACGATTCTTCATATCTGGATTTTGTAGTTTGCTATTTGTAGGACTGTAGTTAAACATTATACTTGCATTATGTCCACATTAATTGGACATAATGTCTACATCACCCATTAATGGAAATATCATAATGCTTATTTCTATCTCTTGCTTCTTAAGCTTTGGCAAAGAGAAAAGAGGACCTTAATTTGTGCATAATTAGCCACCAAAACTCGAATGGCTATTATTAGCGGAGGCGGAGTCAGGATTGAAACTATATGGATCCAATTTTAAAGACTTTTTTTTAGTATTAAACTCTTTGTATTTTTGAAATTGTATATTTTTATCTATTATTTGTTATAATTTTAGTAAATTATGACATATAAATTTCTCATTGTTTTTTTAAATATATTGATCGTTCTTTTTTGTGATGCCTTTTACAATTGAGCTGCCCTTTTATATAGGGAGGGGGAATAACTCTTATACAAGGTAAAATTCTATTTACAAGGTAAAATATCCCTTGATTTACTGATTTCAACGTCCTTGCTGATTTCCGCCGTGATTCCCGCCGAGATACATATCACAGGATTTATGGTTATTCCGTTACGCAAATCTGGTAATTTTATCCTGGGACATTTACCATAATCGACCTCAACGATCTCATCTCAGGTATCATGGCTTCGAGTTCCGATTCGATGACGCCGGGTCTCGACCTTTGATCCTTGATGCCTCGATCCCGGCCTATCGAGCAGTAGTTATAATCGACACCAGCTGTATAAATTCGAAACCCAATTTATCCCTACACAGGTACAGATCTCATTGTATTTTTGAAATTATAGGTTTTTATCTATTATTTGTTGTAATTTTAGTAAATTATGACAGATAAATTTATGTTTCGCATAAAAAAGTACTAGATTCAGATGAATTCGATGCATCCGCGCGCGCTTCCGGTAATTGCAATTTTAGAATATAACTAGTTAGCAATTTTGGGTTTCTAAGGTATTGTATTGGGTCGGTCACAACCGAACCCGGACATGCCGGGTACAATCTCAAATGGTTGGACCGGGAAAACAGTTGAAGTTGACTATTCGGCCCGAGGTAGGGTGACCGAGCAATCGAAATCAAGGATGACCGAGCAGAGTTCGGACCCTCCGATGAAAATGTTTGTTTAAACTTTTATGACCGTTTTTATACCGTAATTTCAGGGGGACAACCCCCAATTTAGGGGATTGGCCTAATAATTAGAGATCTACTTTATTGAAAATTAGATAGTTTTCCTGCCTATAAATAGACACAGTTAACAACTGTAAAAGAGGAGACAACATCACTTCATAAGATTTTTACAAGTTTTATAGCATTGGAAAATACTTTATTCTTATCTCAGTTTTGTTATCAAAGCTAACATCACAGATCCTCGGTACCCCCAATAAATTTAATTGTTATCCGGTTTCTAAGGGTAAACAGTTTGCGCCCACCGTGGGACCTGGATATTAGTGAGTCTTTGATACATTTCTTCTTCCATCAATCTCTAGCACCTACAAAAACTGTTTTTCTTACGGTTTCGGATATAATCATGTCCCAAACACCTCCCACCAACAATGAGCTCGACCATCCAGGTGAAAACAATGCTATGCCGGTCGACGTCAACTCTCAGATAGCAATAAATGCAAATCAGGCTCCCGGGCCATCACACAGTGTTCGGGGGGAAAACCAACCCAAGACTCAACATGGCGATGAAGATGAAATCAGCCTCAAAATGATTTTCGAAATGTTACAGGCTCAGCAGGTAGCTATAGCCCAATTGCAAAGCCTCAGTCAAAACCCGGACGGAGCCGAAATTATTCCTCCTCGGGAAGTAGCTGGGCAAAACGTTCGAGTTACTCTACAACCGGATGATTGTTCCTCTGAAAGTGAATCCAAATTCACTAAAATGTTGGAAGAATTAACTAAGCAAATCAAAGCAGGAGAGAAGCAGATTGAAAAATGTAACTCGAGGATGGACCAAATACCCGGTGCACCTCCGGTTATGAAAGGTTTGGATGCTAAGAGATTTGTGCAAAAACCTTTTCCATCCAGTGCCGCTCCAAAACCTATTCCAAAGAAGTTCCGTATGCCCGACATCCCTAAATATAAGGGAACTACAGATCCAAACGAGCATATAACCACTTATACGTGCGCTATAAAGGGGAACGATCTTGAGGATGACGAGATCGAATCAGTCCGTTTAAAGAAGTTCGGGGAAACTTTGTCCAAAGGAGCAATAACATGGTATCATAATTTACCGCCTAATTCTATCGATTCATTCGCAATGCTTGCCGACACATTCATCAAGGCTCATGCAGGAGCTATTAAAGTTGAAACAAGGAAGTCTGACTTATTTAAAGTAAGACAACGAGATACCGAGACTTTGAGGGAGTTCGTATCTCGGTTCCGCCAACATAATCCGGTCTTGGGTCGTGGAGCAACTAGGCCTAACACATCAAATAATCTCCGAGGTTCAGATCCTCAATGGTTTTAATATGGCGGCGGAAACGACGAAAGGGGTAATAACTTTAATGATAAGCACTGCCGGTACAATCAAGGCAACGAAATTTTGTGTAATCGAGGGAGATATGAGATACAACGCCTTGCTCGGCAGACCGTGGATACATGACATTCGAGCTGTTCCATCGACCTTACATCAAATGCTGAAATTCCCATCAGATGAAGGTATAAGCACCATTTATGGGGAGCAACATGCGGCAAGGGAAATGTTTGCTGTAGAGAAAGCGACATCGGAGCTCATCGATCACCCAAAGGCTAAATAGCAATTACAAACACCGCCCTCGGGCGATAAATCTGAGGAGAGACAACCGGATGAGGA
>MCJB01050918.1:52103-110621 GCA_002018475.1 Nicotiana obtusifolia | reverse complement strand
GTTATACACCGAGCCGTTCTGTAAGTCAGCCGGGCAGGCACCTATTGTGCATTTATATTAACACCAGGCCAAATTAAGATACGGATGGGCAGTCACCACCGATCAGTTGGTAAGTTAACGATAAAGCCCACAGAGGCATGTTTATTGATTATGATTCTGCATGGGTGTATGTAATGTAATTTTTTAAAGTAATGACTATGTGATTTGACATGGTACGTTCGTGTAATTGGTTACGGCATCATTAAATGAATATGAAAATGACAAGCCCACAGTGGCACAGGAAGTGGTCGAAGGTAATGATTATGTAATGCATCCGGTAATGTGAACGTAGATGAAACTGGCAAACCTTGTAAGGGCGGAAATCTATCTCAATCTCTGTAATGATGGAAATAGGTCCTATACTGATAATGTTACGGTTGGCCGCCTTCAGAGGCGATTCATTCGCTATGAGTTGTATCCTAATGCCTATATTATTGTTTTCACATTGTACTTCTGCCTTACATACTCAGTACATATTTCGTACTGACGTCCTTTACATTGTGGATGCTGCATATCGTGCTGCAGGTCCTAATAGATTGACAGACGGAGCCCCACAACCACAGTAGACTACCAGTTCAGCAGACATAGCAAGGTTCATCTTCCGGACTTGCTATACTTGGGTATGCATTTTTGTATAGATGTATTGGGCATGTCGGGGCCCTGTTCCGACGTAGGTTGTATTTTGCATGTTTCTATAGAGGCTCAATAGACAATTGTTAGTATGTGCATAGATAAGTGTTGGGCTATGCGTAGTGGAATCGCCTTGTCGGCAAACGTATGTACCATGTTGTTAGTTTTGTATTGTAGCCCAGTTGGCTACGTTGTGTATAAACGCATGTTTATGATGTAGTACAGTATCACGGAAGGCTAATGTTATTATCGCCACTGTTGTTATATTATCACTCGCCATCCGTGTGAGTGCGATACACCTTATAAGTAGTAAGGGCAGTCAGGTGAAGGGTTCGCCGGCACTCTGCAAGCGGGGTCCGGTGCCCGGTCGCGGCCCCCCTAGGTTGGGTCGTGACAGGAAGTGGTATCAGAGCAAGGTCGTGTCCTAGGAATTGTCTATGAGCCGTGCCTAGTAGGGTCTTGGTTATAGGTGTGTTGCGCGCCACATTTTATAACCAGGAGGCTACCCGACATTTAGGAATGTTAACCTTATTTCTGAATCTAGATCGTGCTTAGAGCTAAGTCGTAAGTGTTTCATCTCTAATGATTGCCTTGTTTTCCTACAGCAATGCCTTCGACTGGAAAGCAAGTTAATAGTGGACGGCTTGATATAATTGCCGGAGAGGGGACCAGTCAATTGCCCCGTATGATGGAAGGCCAAAGTGAAACGCCTTCCCAGACTTCATCTACTCCTCCTCCCCCAGAAAATATCAGAAACCGCCCAGTTTCCCCAGTCCCATCTTCCAATGCTACAGATCCGGACTTGCGAACTGCGGTCCAATTGTTGACTAATTTGGTAGCTTCTCAGACACAGGCATAATACCGGTGTTGCTGATAAACCGGGTAGTACCAGAGTTCGTGTATTTATTAACCTAGATCCTCCAATGTTTACTGGGTCAGACCCCAAAGAGGACCCACAAGCTTTTATTGATCAGATACACCGCACGCTGCAGGTTATGCATGCTAGTGATACAGAGGCAGTAGAGTTGGCTTCTTATCGGCTGCTAGATTTAGCAGTCTCCTGGTATGATAGTTGGGAGAGATCCAGGGGTCCAAATGCTCCCCCACCTGTGTGGAATGAATTTTCTGAAGCATTTCTTCATCATTACCTACCAGTTGAGGTACGACGGGCTAGAGCTGACAGATTCTTGAACCTTAAGCAAGGTACTATGAGCGTACGAGAATACAACATGCAGTTTGACTCTTTAGCAAGGTATGCTCCCCACATGGTCGCCGAGATGGGCGATAGGTCCATCTGTTTGTGAACGGGTTGGGACCCCATTTGATAAACGAGTGCACTACGGCATCCTTGATAGAGGGCATGGATATTTCTCGTATCCAGGGTTATGCCCAGACGTTAGAGGAACGTAAGCGCCAGCAAAGGGTGGATAGAGAGCAGGAAAGGGACCAGCATATGAGGTCAAGAGTGGCAGGGTACTCTGGTGATTCTAGGGGTGGTGTAAGACCCCATTTTTCGAGGAGTTCGGCACCGCTTGCAACTAGTGCCCCTCGACAGTTCCGGAACTAGCGAGCATCAGGCTCGCCATATTACAGAGCTACTAGTCAGATGCGACCCCCACCACCACGTTGTGGGCAGTGCGGCAGGGCCCATTCCAGACTATGCCGTCAAGGTTTTGATGCGTGTTACTTTTGCGGATAGCCCGGCCATATGATGCGGGATTGTCCTAGCAGGAGAGGTGGTGGTATGGTTCATCCAACCGGATCTGTGTCCGATTCTTCATTATCTATTCGACCTGCAGTACGAGGTCCTCAGCAGCCAGCAGTACGTGGCAGAGGCAACAGTGCTATGCCGAGGCCGAGCGGTGTTCAAAACCGCATATATGCTCTAGCGGGCCGACATGACCTTGAGTCGTCCCCAGATGTTGTTACAGGTATATTATCAGTACTTTCCCATGATGTATATGCCTTGCTTGATCCCGGATCTACTCTATCTTATGTCACACCCCTTGTGACCGATAAATTTGATGTTGTACCCGAATTATTAAACAAGCCCTTTGTGGTGTCCACTCCTATCGGGGATTCTGTAATCGCCAGGAAGGTGTATAAGGGTTGCACTGTGACGATTTGCAATCGTCATACCTCGGCAGATCTAATCGAGTTAGAAATGCTTGATTTTGATGTGATAATGGGAATGGACTAGTTGGCATCATGTTATGCCAGTGTCGATTGTCATACCAAGGTGGTTAAGTTTCAATTTCCTAATGAACCTGTCCTTGAATGGAAGGGGAACGTTGCTACGCCAAAAGGTAGGTTTATTTCCTACCTCAAGGAAAGCAAGATGATCTCTAAAGGCTGTATCTATCACCTTGTTCGCGTCAGGGACGCGGAGGCGAAGTCGCCTATCTTACAGACTATTCCGGTGGTCAATGAATTTCCTGATGTCTTTCCTGATGAACTTCCAGGCCTTCCTCCTGAAAGGGAAATCGAGTTGGGCATTGATGAGTTGCGGGATACTCATCAAATTTCTATTCCTCCGTATAGAATGGCCCCAGCAGAATTGAGGGAGTTGAAAACACAGTTGAAGGACTTGCTGGATAAAGGCTTCATTAGGCCTAGCACTTCACCTTGGGGTGCACCAGTTCTATTTGTACGGAAGAAAGACGGATCCTTACGCATGTGTATTGATTATCGTCAGTTGAATAAGGTCACCATAAAGAACAAATATCCACTTCCCAGGATTGATGACCTGTTCGACCAGCTCCAGGGAGCTAGATATTTCTCCACGATTGACCTGCGCTCAGGTTATTTTCAGCTAAGGTTCAAGGAGAGAGTCATTTCGAAAACAGCTTTCCGAACCAGATACGGGCACTTTGAATTTCTGGTAATGTCGTTCGGGCTAACAAATGCCCCAGCTGCTTTTATGGATCTCATGAACAGGGTATTCAGGCCCTATCTTGATGTGTTCATAGTGGTATTCATTGATGATATCTTGGTGTATTCCCGCTCAAAAGAAGAGCATGTGGGTCACATGCGAATAGCATTGCAGACTCTTCGGGACCACAGGTTATACGCAAAGCTCGCCAAGTACGAGTTCTGGCTAAACTCGGTGGCATTCTTGGGCCATGTGATATCCGATGAGGGTGTTAGTGTCGATACTCAAAAGATCGACGCAGTTAAGAATTGGCCAAGGCCCACTACACCATCAGAAGTCCGTAGCTTCTTGGAATTGGCAGGATATTATAGGCGGTTTGTAGAGGGATTCTCTTCTATATCCGCGCCATTGACTAAATTGACCCAAAAAGCTGCCAAATTTCAGTGGACAGACAAATGTGAGCGGAGCTTTCAAGAGCTGAAAGATAGACTGACCTCCGCTCCGGTTCTTACTCTTCCCGAAAGAACTGAAGGCTATGTTGTATACTGCGATGCCTCTGGCATAGGTTTGGGATGTGATGCAGCATGGGAAGGTAATTGCTTATGCTTCGAGACAGTTGAAGAAGCATGAGAAGAATTACCCGACCCATGACTTAGAATTGGCTGCTGTGGTGCATGCCTTGAAGACATGGCGACACTATCTTTATGGTGTCCATGTCGACATCTACACAGACCACAACAGTTTGCAATACATCTTCAGTCAAAGGGAGTTGAAATTGAGGCAACGACGTTGGCTCGAATTGCTAAAAGACTACGACGTTGAGATATTATATCATCCGGGCAAGGCCAATGTTGTGGCCGACGCTCTCAGTTGTAAGTCAATGGGAAGTTTGGCACACATTGAGGCAGGCAAACGAAGTTTAACCAAGGAACTTCATCAGTTAGCCAGCATGAGAGTCAAATTGCTAGACTCCGAAGATGGAGGTGTGGTTGTACACAACACCTCTGAATCCTCTCTTGTAACCGAGGTAAAGGCACGGCAATATGAAGATCCCGCCTTAAGGCAATTGAGAGAAGGCATCCAGCAAGGTAGAATCTCGAATTTTGAGATTGCAGAAGATGGGACCTTGAGGTGTCAAGGTCGATTGTGTGTGCCTGGTGTAGCAGGATTGCGAGAAAGGATCATGAAGGAAATTCACAAATCTAGATATTCCGTCCATCCTGGCTCAACCAAAATGTATCATGACACCAAGGAGCAGTATTGGTGGAATGGAATGAAGAAGTCGATAGCAGAATTTGTGGCGCAATGTCCAAATTGCCAACAGGTGAAAACAGAACATCAATAACCTGGTGGACTGCTACAGGACATAGAAATCCCGACATGGAAATGGGAGGTAATTAACATGGATTTCATTGTTGGATTACCTCGCTCCAGTCGCAAGTTCGACTCCATCTGGGTGATAGTGGATCGATTAACTAAATGCGCCCATTTCCTACCTGTTAGGACAACCTACACAGTTGAAGATTATGCAAAGCTGTATATCGAGGAAATCGTTAGACTTCATGGGGTGCCAATGTCCATTATATCGGACATAGGAGCCCAATTCACAGCTAACTTCAGGAAATCCTTCCAGAAAGGTTTGGGTACACAGGTAAATCTCAGCACAGCTTTTCACCCACAGACTGATAGGCAAGCTGAGCGTACCATTCAAACACTGGAAGACATATTACGGGCATGTTTGTTAGATTTCAAAGGAAGTTGGGATGACCACCTTCCACTGATATAGTTTGCATATAACAACAACTATCACTCCAGCATAAAAATGGCCCCATATGAGGCATTGTATGGGAGAAAGTGTAGATCACCGATTGGGTGGTTCGAAGTGGGTGAAACTGAATTATATGGCCTAGATTTGGTTCACCAAGCAGCTGAAAAAGTAAGAATAATACAGGGACGACTAAAGACTGCACAAAGCAGGCAAAAGTCCTATTCGGACGTTCGGTGTCGTGATTTAGAATTTCAGGTTGGTGACTGGGTGCTCCTGAAAGTCTCACCAATGAAATGAGTCATGCGTTTCGGGAAGAAGGGTAAATTGAGCCCCAGATACATTGGTCCTTATCAAGTCCTCCACCGAATTGGAAAAGCTGCCTACAAGTTGCAGCTGGCATCCGAAATGGATTTTGTCCATCCAGTATTCCATGTGTCCATGTTAAGGAAGTGTATCGGAGACCCTTCCCGGGTCATCCCTATCCAAGACATCCAAATCACCGAGGACCTAACATACGAGGAAATGCCAGTGGGCATATTGGACCGGCAGGTCCGCAGGCTAAGAACTAAAGATGTGGCTTCGGTAAAAGTGTTGTGGAGAAATAAGAATGTAGAGGAAATGACATGGGAAGCCAAGGAAGAGATGAGAGCTAAATACCCATATCTGTTCCCAGAGGTAGATAGCAATGGTGACGCCAAGGAGGCGCATAACGCATCGGAGGACGAAACGTTTTCCTGAGGTAAATCGGAAGCTCATAATTATCTTTCATTAAATGCTAGGATTGTGGCGTCCGAACGAAGCCTTAGAAAGCTAAGACCCCTCCCCCTGTAATATTATCATTCCTAGATCTATACATTCGGGGACAAATGTTCCTAAGGGGGGGAGAATGTTACAACCCGTAAAAATACGTTCATTTAATTATGCTAAAGGGGTAGTTACAAAAAAGAACCAAGAACCCGGTAAATGGTCTAAAAATTTCAAAGAAAGCAAAAGTAGCAAAATGCGGATCGCAGAAGACAAATGCGACCGCATAATTGACAGGTTCCATCGCAGAGTGGAACAGAACCCTGGGCTGGGGGATTGTCAAAAATGCGATCGCATTTGGTAAAGGCGATCCCAGAATGAACATTCCCCATTGCAAAGTGAGGCAGAACACTGGGCTGAACTGATGTCCGAAATGCGACCAGAATGCGATCGCATTTTGGAAATGCGAACCGCATTTCTGGCCCTTCTGCGTCGCATAGTACGACATATTTTCTAGGGCAAAATTTGCGACCAAAATGCGGTCCGCATACCCTGTCTGCGATGGGTATGTGATCGCATTTTGGACATTTTCATGTCCGTGGCTTTTTACCCCTAGACCTATATAAGGGACCCCAAACCTGTCCCTTCCTCATTTTTCTGATTCCCAGCAAGAGTGAAAAGCCCCCAAAGACTTCTCTCAAGTCATAGCATCATAGCCACCAAATTCCCTTTTTCCAAATCCTCGGTTGAAGGTTAACGGAAGTAAACAAAGGAATTGAAGAACATAGAGGGTCAATAGCTGAATCCCTGCTCCTTCTAAAAACCCCATTTGTGGACAAAGACCTAGAAATTGAAGGAATCAAGGAAGGAGGCTGAATAATTCGCATGCAAGGTAAGTTACTACTCCCTTTCATGTGGTTTTCCCCCAAACGTTCATGGTAGGTGGGTTATGTGCGTATGGGAACTTAAAATAGAAATAGGAGCTTCAGAGTCAAATAAATTAAGTTGCACAACAATGAATCATGAACATTGTGGGTTGTAAATAGGTTGCATGTGCTGTACACACCCTTAATGAAGTTTAGGGGAAGAAGGAGTGTAGAGAATCACTACATGAAATTTGGGAATTTTGGTTGATAATGGCTATCAAGCGTAGTAAGTAACCGTTAAGCTATTCTTTAATTGTAGATTAAAGAATTGTGACGAATTGCGTAGCCAAGAGCCGACACAATAAGCACCAGGTATGTAAGACTATATCGTTATTTCTTGTGCACGATTCCTATTGAGTACAATGCTACAAATGAGCCCCAAAGATTACTCTACTCTTAGAAGCTAGTATTGCGTATGTTGTTCTCCCCTTCCTGAAAAGATTATCTTTGCTTCGTAGTAATAATGTTGATGGAAGTCTTCGAGTCCTATAATTATGTCGATAAAGAAAAAGATATTCGTAAGTACATGAGGAAGAAGGGGTAATAAGTGTAACAAGTAAGAATGCAAGTCACCAGTAAGCTTGCTCTGTGTTACCTGTATGCGTATGTGTATGTATGATTGAATCTGTATGATCATGCCTAAAGAAGAAAATGATTAAATGAGTCTAGCATGCAATAGGTTTTTATACACCGAGCCGTTCTATAAGTCGGCGGGGCAGGCACCTAGTGTGCAACTATATATATATGTATATGTCTTATTACACCGGGCCGAGCTAAAGCCGGACGGGCAGTTATACACCGAGCCGTTCTATAAGTCGGTCGGGCAGGCACCTATTGTGCATTTATATTAACACCAGGCCGAACTAAGATTCGGATGGGCAGTCACCACTGATCAGTTGGGAAGTTAACGATAAAGCCCACAGAGGCATGTTTATTGATTATGATTCTGCATGGGTGTATGTAATGTAATTGTTTAAAGTAATGACTATGTGATGTTACATGGTACGTTCATGTAATTGGCTACGGTATCATTAAATGAATATGAAAATGACAAGCCCACAGTGGTGTTACAACCCGTAACAATACGTTCATTTAATTATGCTAAAGGGGTAGTTACGTAAAAAGAACAAAGAACCCGGAAAATGGTCTAAAAATTTCAAAGGAAGCAAAAGTAGCAAAATGCGGTCAAAATGGGTATGCGATCGCATTTTGGACATTTTCAGAGTCCGTGGCTTTTTACCCCTAGACCTATATAAGGGACCCCAAACCCGTCCCTTCCTCATTTTTCTGATTCCCAGCAAGAGTGAAAAGCCCCCAAAGACTTCTCTCAAGCCATAGCATCAAAAGCCACCAAATTCCCTTCTTCCAAATCCTCGGTTGAAGGTTAACGGAAGTAAACAAAGGAATTGAAGAACATAGAGGGTCAATAGCTGAATCCCTACTCCTTCTACAAACCCCATTTGTGGACAAAGACCTAGAAATTGAAGGAATCAAGGAAGGAGGCAGAATAATTCGCATGCAAGGTAAGTTACTACTCCCTTTCATGTGGTTTTCCCCAAACGTTCATGGTAGGTGGGTTATGTGCGTATGGGAACTTAAAATAGAAATAGTCCAGCAGAATCAAATAAATTAAGTTAAACAACAATGAATCATGAGTATTGTGGGTTGTAAATAGGTTGCATGTGCTGTACATACCCTTAATGAAGTTTAGGGGAAGAAGGAGTGTAGAGAATCACTACATGAAATTTGGGAATTTTGGTTGATAATGGCTATCAAGCGTAGTAAGTAACCGTTAAGCTATTCTTTAATTGTAGATTAAAGAATTGTGATGAATTGCGTAGCCAAGAGCCGACACAATAAGCACCAGGTATGTAAGACTATACCGTTCTTTCTTCTGCACGATTCCTATTGAATTTAATGCCACAAATGAGCCTCAAAGAATATTCTACTCTTAGAAGCTATTATTGCGTATGTTTCTCCCCTTCATGGAAAGATTATCCTTGCTTCGTAGTAATAATGTGGATGGAAGTCTTTGAGTCTTATAATTATGTTGATAAAAGGTGTTCTTAATTAATTGAGCAGGAAGGGTAATGAATGTAACAAATCCGTAAGTAAGTTTGCAATATATGATGTGAACAAATATATATATATGTGCGTGCTTGATTGATATGTTATCACCGAGCCTAATAATGGCCGGGTAGTTATGACCGAGCCTAGAAATGGCTGGGTATGATGTGATGGTGAGCCCATAGAGGCATGTGTGTGATTGTATGAAGTAGCGATTATGTAAACGGTTACGGTAACAAATAATGAATATGAAAATGGCAAGCCCGCAGCGGCACAGGTAATGGGTCTAAAGTAATGGTTAAGTAATATGACCAGTAACAACAAATGTATATGAAACTGGCAAGCCTTGTAAGGTAGAAAATATATCTCTGTAATGATAGAAATGGGTGTTATAATGATAATGTTATGGTTAGCTGCCCTCAGAGGAAATTTCGTCGCCATGAGTTGTCTGTTTCTATCCTAATGCTTATAATATTGTTTTCACGTGTATTCCTGTCTTACATATTCCGTACTGACGTCCTTTACCTTGTGGACACTGCATATCGTGCTGCAGGTCCTAATAGATTGGCAGACGGAGCTCCCCCACCGCAGTAGGTCACCAGTTCAGCAGGCACTGCAAGGTTCATCTTTCGGACTTGCTATAATTTGGTATGCGTTTTGTATAGACATTTTGGGCGTGTCGGGGCCCTGTTCCAACTTAGGATGTTTTATGTCTACCCCTGTAGAGGCTCATTAGACAATGATGGCAGCATGTGAATACAGTGTTGGTGTCGTATGTTGTAAACTATGTCTAAAACAGGATAATACGTTTCCACGAGTTATGAATGTGAATGTATGTACACAGAGTATGAGTATGCCTCCGGTAGTAATGCAAGTTAATGGCCCTTTTTCTTAAAATGAATAGCGAAAAGAGAAAGAAAGAAAGCAGATACGAGGGGTTCGCCGGTACTCTGCGAGCAGGGTCCAGTGCCCATGTCGCGACCTTCGGCCCTCCCCCGGGCGGGGCGTGACAAGTGGCGCAGGAAGTGGTCGAAGGTAATGATTATGTAATGCATCCGGTAATGTGAATGTATATGAAACTGGCAAACCTTGTAAGGGTAGAATCTATCTCAATATCTGTAATGATGGAAATAGGTCCTATAATAATAATGTTACTGTTGGTCGCCTTCAGAGGCGATTCAGTCGCTATGAGTTGTCTGCTTCTATCCTAATGCCTATATTATTGTTTTCACATTGTACTTCTGTCTTACATACTCAGTGCATATTTCGTACTAACGTCCTTTACTTTGTGGACGCTGCATATCGTGCTGTAGGTCCTAATAGATTAACAGACGGAGCTCCCCCACCACAGTAGACTACCAGTTCAGCAGACATAGCAAGGTTCATCTTCCGGACTTGCTATACTTGGGTATGCATTTTGTATAGATGTATTGGGCATGTCGGGGCCCTGTTCCGACGTAGGTTGTATTTTGCATGTTTCTATAGAGGCTCAATAGACAATTGTTAGCATGTGCATAGATAAGCGTTGGGCTATGTGTAGTGGAATCGCCGTGTCGGCAAACGTATGTACCATGTTGTTTGGTTTTGTAGTGTAGCCTAGTTGGCTACGTTGTGTATAAACGCATGCTTATGGTGTAGTACAATATCACGGAAGGCTAATGTTATTATTACTGTTGTTGTTATATGATCACTTGCCATCCATGTGAGTGTGATACACCTTATAAGTAATAAGGGCAGTCAGGTGAAGGGTTCGCCGGCACTCTGCAAGCAGGTCCGGTGCCCGGTCGTGGCCCCCTAGGTCGGGTCGTGACAGTAGTTTTGGGGTTAGGTTGTTCCGACCTACCCTTCCTCAGTGGCTTAAAGATACTCCCAAAGCATTTGTTGTTAAGAGTATTTACCATTTTCATATTCTTTTACATGTCATTCATTTTATTGACATCATTGGCCATAACGCAATATCATTCTTGGCACATTGGCCGTACTTCTTAATTCAAGCTCACTATTCTATTTTCAATCATTATCGAGGATAATCAACAGCAAGGCCTTTCAAATTAAGAATATAAACACATAATTGAGCAAATTAGGGTCTTAGGCACTTGTAGACTTATTATACAATTGGCATGACCATATACATTTACGGTTTTAAATCATAACATAGTAACACACACCCCATACTTAAACCATATTCTCAAACATTAACTCAACATAACAAGAAATCCTTGGAATATATATTGAATGCATGATCATTTCGACACAAGGCTTCATTGATAAAAATTGAGTTTATAAAGGCATCACGAGACTTACAAGTACATTGTGGGGTTCAATTCTAAGAGTAGAGTTTAGCCAAAATACCTCACTTGAGCTTTCTTAAACTCTAAAATGTTCTGAAAATCTTAGAAACTTCGATCTATTTTAGAAATATAACAAGTTGAACCAAAAATTAAGAAGATGATTATGGTTCCAGCTCATTTGAGCATTTTATCAAATACTAGGTGTGCATTAAGGTTTCAATGTCCTCTGATGCAATATTAAACGCGGAAATAAGTAAATAAAAAGATAGAAGCAAGACGCTCAATGAACTATCAAGACAACAAGTAGGAACTAGTCTACTTATCTTCTTGATGAAGTCACGGAGTACCTATACTATACGAACAACCCACAAGACAACAATGGTCTTGCAAACTGTTCGATCAAACAAAGGAACAAGTTCAACTTTGAATCACACCAAAATTGGACAAGTTAATTCACACGATTTTGGGAGCAATGTGCTGCCGTTTTCTGATTGAAAATAATGTCAAAATGTATAAAAATAATGAAGTGTTTAGGCTTATATAGAATGAGCCTTTACCTAAATCAACTTGAAAAAGAATAACTAGTTAACCCAAATCAAATAGGAAACAACTAATTAACAAAAAGGCCACAATTTGGCTAATTTAAAGAATAGTCACGCAGGACCAAACAAATAAGAATTAATGTCTTCAGTAACTACATAATAATACAATATAAACACAAATGTACATTTTCAATACAAGATTCGTCCATAGTAAGATTTATGGACGCTTGGCTCTTCTCCAAGGCTAACCAACGCCTTTTCTGGCCAAAGTGAGACGCCTTCCCAGACTTCATCTACTCCTCCTCCCCCAGAAAATATCAGAAACCGCCCAGTTTCCCCAGTCCTGTCTTCCAATGCTACAGATCCGGACTTGCGAACTGTGGTCCAATTGTTGACTAATTTGGTAGCTTCTCAGACACAGAGGCAGAATACCGGTGATGCTGATAAACCGGGTTGTACCAGAGTTCGTGTATTTATTAACCTAGATCCTCCAGTGTTTACTGGGTCAGACCCCAAAGAGGACCCACAAGCTTGATCAGATACACCGCACACTGCGGGTTATGCATGCTAGTGATACAGAGGCAGTAGAGTTGGCTTCTTATCGGCTGCGAAATCTAGCAGTCGCTTGGTATGATAGTTGGGAAAGGTCCAGGGTTCCAAATGCTCCTCCACCTGTGTGGAATGAATTTTCTGAAGCATTTCTTCGTCATTACCTATCAGTTGAGGTACGACGGGCCAGAGCTGACAGATTCTTGAACCTTAAACAAGGTAATATGAGCGTACGAGAATACAGCATGCAGTTTGACTCTTTAGCAAGGTATTCTCCCCACATGGTCGTCGAGATGGGCGATAGGGTCCATCTGTTTGTGAACGGATTNGCATCCTCCAAAGTTTTCCTCACCTTAGCATGCAATTCGAGCAACGTAGTTGCCCGATTTTCTCCGTCAACGCTAATAACTGCATCTCTCGGTAAAGGAACAATATCAAGTGGTATCAAAGGATTAAAACCATAAACACATTCAAATGGAGTAATGCTAGTCATGCGATGAACAGTTCTATTATATGCAAACTCCATAATAGGTAATCGGTCAGCCCAAGTGCCGGACTTCCCTTTGGTCAAAGCTCGAAGAAGTGCTCCCAAGGTTCGATTAACAACCTCGGTTTGACCATCAGTCTGTGGATGATGTGATGTAGAAAACAAAAGTTTGGTGCCAAGAGGACCCCACAAACACTTCCAAAAGTGACTCAAAAACTTAGCATCCCTATCACTAACAATAGTTCGAGGCACACCATGCAACTTTAACACATTAGCAATGAACAAAGAAGCAACATGTTGTACATAATCACATTTTTTACAAGGAATGAAATGAGCCATCTTAGAAAACCTATCAACAACCACATAAATGCTATCATGAACTCCCATAGATCGCGGCCGCCCCATCAAAAAATCCATCGAGATATCTACCCAAGGACTAGTAGGAACGGGTAAGGGAGTATACAAACCATGATTATTAGACCTGGACTTAGCTCTTTTACACTCAAAACACGCTCCACATATTCTCTCCACATCTCGCCTCATCTTAGGCCAATGAAACTGTTCCGCTAATATAGCTAAAGTCTTGTCTACCCCAAAGTGTCTCATCAAGCCCCCACAACGCGCCTCACGCACCAACAACTCTCGCCACGAGGACTCGGGTATACAAACTCTCCCCTTCTTAGAAAGGTACCCATCACTGATATTTCTCAATCCGCTGCCCACTAGTAATGGCATCATACACACTCTTTATTTAGGGTCATGCTCATACATAGAATTAATACTCTCAAAACCCATCAACCTAGATGCTAACGTGATAGCCAAAGCAAACTTCCTAGATAGTGCGTCAGCTACTACATTCTCCTTTCCCTTATTGTAATGTATCACGTAAGGGAAACTCTCAATGAACTCTACCCACTTGGCATGTCGTTTATTTAGCTTCTCTTGACCCCTAAGATGTTTGAGGGACTCGTGATCACTCCTAATTACGAATTCCTTTGGCCATACGTAATGTTGCCAATGAGCTAAAGCTCTTACGAGGGCATACAACTCTTTGTCGTACGTAGAGTAATTCAAGGCAGCCCCCTTTAACTTCTCACTAAAATAGGCAATAGGCTTCACATCTTGCATAAGAACACCTCCAATTCCCACCCCCGAGGCGTCACACTCAATTTCAAACGCCTTACTAAAATCAGGTAATTGTAATAATAGGGCAGAACTAAGCCTACGTTTCAACTCTTGGAAGGAACCCTCTTGCGGCTCCCCCCACACAAAAGGCGTATCTTTTCTCACCAACTCTGTGAGCGGTGCTGCTATGGTGCTAAAGTCTTTAACAAAGCGTCTGTAAAAACTAGCTAGTCCATGGAAACTTCTAACATGTGAAATAGTAGTAGGAGTAGGCCAGTCCCTAATAGCTTCTACCTTAGATGCATCTACTTCAACACCATTAACACTTACAACAAATCCTAGAAATACAACTTTCTCTACATAAAAGGCACACTTCTTGTAATTAACATATAACTTTTTAGCTCTTAATACTTCAAAAACTTGCCTAAGGTGATCAACACGGTCATCTAAACTTCTACTATAAATTAGGATATCATCAAACTAGACAACCACAAACTTATTAAGAAACGGTTTAAGCACATGATTCATTAATCGCATGAACGTACTAGGTGCGTTGGAGAGATCAAAAGGCATCACCAACCATTCATATAGAGCAAACTTGGTCTTGAATGGAGTTTTCCACTCATCACCCGGTTTCATACGGATTGGGTGGTAACCGGACCTAAGATCAATCTTAGAAAACACACTTGAACCACATAACTTATCTACCATGTCATCTAACATAGGGATAGGATGACGATACTTTACCGTTATCTTGTTGATGGCTTGGCAATCAACACACATCCTCCAGGTGTCGTCTTTCTTTGGAACCAAGATCACGGGTACGGCACACGGACTTAGACTCTCTCGAACTAACCCCTTACTCAATAGCTCATCCACTTGTCGTTGCGACTCCTTAGTATCCTGTGGATTGCTTCGATATGCGGGTTTGTTCGGAATTTTTGACCCCGGAACAAAGTCAATTTGGTGTTCTGTCCCCCTCAATGGCGGTAGTCCACTCGGCATCTCCTCGGGAAACATTTCCCTGTATTCCTGCAAAACAACACTAACAACACTAGGCAAGGGGTGAACGTTAGTAGAAACTTCATCGTTACACTCGATCAAATCAGCTCCCTTATCTTCCTCAATCTCCTCGTCACTCTCTACCTCACAAACAGTACAATCATATTCATGTATTAAGGTAGAACCATCAGTAGTTCCTTCCCCGATATTCTTCCAAGTACAAGTAGTTCTTTCAAGGTTCTCCACTCGGATACTAAGTGCCTTTACTTCAGCCCATAGCTCGGCTAAAGTAATGTTGGTCACAACTTTTCTCCTTTTGTAGCCATGTACCTGCAAAAGAAACAAGACTAGAGAATCTGTTAAGATTAGTTAAAATTCTCGCTCTCACTTTTTGAATGACTCTCGGGTTCACTCAAATTTTTGGGTAGGATTTCACACTTGTCTTCAAATTGGCTTCCTCTAATTGACCAAGTTCCTTAGCGACCTTTCAAGTTCACAAGATCAATAGTTTTTTTCGGAGTGAGTGAAGTTATGCGACTCGATAGGCGGACAGCTTTTTAAGTGAGCACAAGAAGCCAAGAATTATCTACGAAAGTGGAAATTTTGAGTTTTAGCACGAGGTCCTACAAGCTCAAAGATTAGTAATTACTTAAGTAGGGAAATTATCTAAGAATTACTAATTAGAAGTAGTGAAATTAAGAAGAATTTCGAAATTGAAGAGATAAGGAAATTTTAGAAGCTTTCCCACTTTAGTTTGGAGAAGACCAATCCTTTCTCCTTAGCCCTTAGGATTTTGGGTCCCCCCCCTTCCTTTTCCAACACAAATTAGCCCCTCCTCTCCTTGTCCAAATAGAATTTCAACTCCTTAAAACTTCTCCCTTTTGAATTGGGAGTTGTTTCCTTCTTGGACTAGAATTAGAGTTTCCTATTCTCTTCCTCAAATTTGGCCTCCCTAACACTTTTTTAGGCCCTCTCCCACGTTTTTCAACCAAAATATTCAAGAACAACAAATTAAAGTTCAAAAACTTCAAGAATTCAAGGCAATCTTGTTAGGAACGTTTGAGGATTCAAGAACCTCTTCAAGAACAACGTAAAACTCTTCAAGAACTTCAATTTTAATTCCAAGAACTTCAAGATTTTCAAGATTCAATCGTACACCTTCAAGAATTTCAACTAGATTTTCGAAGGCTATGTTGTATCCTGCGATGCGAGAAGAGTCAGGCGGTAAGAGAGAGAAACACTGGCGATTAAGGCGATAAGAGAGAAGAACACCTAAATCCAGTCAGAACTCAAAACGCCTTCATTGGCGACGCCGGCCGGCGACCTTTAGGTTGGCCGGCCACCACAAAACACCCACCAAACACCAAATAGCAACCCACCCACCCCTAAAACACTCGATTATTCACAAATCCTGAAGCCGACAACCCTAAACAACAGAGTAGAAACAAACCCTAACAAGAAAATTGAGCCGATTCCGATTAAGAAGCCAGCATACATTCATGGACAACCAATAATCAAATACACGGAGGCGGAGGTTTCCCGCTTGAATATCATCAAAGGTTTACATTTTGCTGTACTGGGTAAGTTTTCGTACGGTTGGCCGGACCTGCAAGAGCTTAGGAAAATCATACCAATACAATGTGGAATCAAAGGTGAGTGCAACATTGGCTTTTTCAGAGAAAAGCATGTGCTTATCCGATTAACACTCTGGGTAGATTTCATCAAAATGACTTCCAAAAATACCTATTACCTCAAAGCAAAAGATGGTGTCGAATATCAGATGCGACAATTCATATATGACACAAAGTTTAAGTCGGGAGAAGAGACATCAATGGCTATGGCTTGGATTTCTTTCCCGCATTTGCTCCCTACCTATTATGTAAAAGAGTGTCTCTTTTCTCTTGCCTCGGCAATTGGTAAGCCACTGCACTTAGATGCAGCCACAATGAATAAGACTAGACCGAGCTGTGCAAGGGTTAAGGTATTGGTTGATTTGCTTGCAGAATTACCCCAAAAAGTCAGATTAGATATTGAAAATGAATTGACGGGGGAAATCAGAACTGAATGGGTCAAAATACAGTACGACTACCTTCCAAAATATTGCAAACAATGCAGAATTCAAGGGCATGAAATGGCAGAATGCTAGAAGGTTCATCCGGAAATCTTGGCTGCTAAGAATACTGAGGAACAAAGGCAAGCTGATCACAGGAAATCAAAAGGTAAAGAACTAGCAGAAAGAGAATACCCAATGAAGATTCTAACAAGCGGCAAGGTAGTTGGCAACATTGGCCCTCAATGGAAAGAAATAAAAGATAATAGGAAAAACAGCAAGGACAGTCGCACCAATGTTGGAAAGCAGAATCACACTCTTGAAAGGAATTCTGAACAGCTACTGGTTACTAACAACTTCAAGGCTCTTGCTGAGGACAATGATAATGAGGCAGGCAAGTCTCTTATTGAGAACAATGATAATGAGGCAGGCAGGCACAATGAGGAAACTTCAAAATCAGAAGATATAGCCTCCGGCAAGGACAAAGGCACAACAGTTTTTTCCACAGAAGCAGTAAATCACAGTAGAACACAGGGACAAGCTCAAGACAATTCTGATGCCACTCAACAAAACCAGATAGCAAACAACTTGGTTGCTCAGGACTTAGATAAATTCGATAATAGCAGAACAGGAAAGGGCAGCAATGAAGAAAGGCAAGAAACAGGCAATAAAACAGTAACTCACACAGTCCCAAGTAGTACAGAGAAGCAGGAGAAAAGATACTCAGCAGTGGAACAAATGGCAAGCAGAAAACTACATAACAAAAAAGCAGAGAATGAATCAACCTCAATGGAAACAAAAGAAAAAACACTCACAGCAGCAGCAAAAGAAAGAAATTAGTATAAAAAAGCCAGCAAGGAAGAAGTAAACTCAAAAGCAACTGAGAAGACAAGGCCACAGACAGAGTCAGCACAAGCAAGCACTAAAAATGCCACAGCAACAACACAAACACCAAAAGCATCATCAGAAACCAGCACTAACAAAATGAAACCAAGCAGCAGTAAAAATGGCAGGGCACCTATTGCAACAGATGAAAGACCAGAGATCATCAGTAGCACAGAAATAGGGACAGAGGAGCTCACCTCCCAATGGGTCCAGAGGAGCTTCTATAACAATTTGGTAAAGGAAAACAACACACAGTCACTCAGCAACATACAAAAACTGGTCTCAATGGAATCCGATAGCACTGCCAACCAAAAACAGGATATGCAAAGCAATGATAACTTAGAAGGAAGGAAGCAGACAGGAAAAGGAATTGAGAGACAACTGAAACAAATTGAAGGGAAACTATGGGCTGATCAGCAGGAGGAAGGATCAGAGGAAGGGGAACTTCCGGAAGGAATACAGAGTGAGGAAGATGGGACTGATGAAAGGAGAGAACAACAGAATCAGAAAGATAAACAGATTTAAATAACAGGCCAAAACATTTCCATAAAGACGGGATCTCTAAGAGCACAGTTACAGGCAATCTTTAAACCTAGAGATATGTCGTCTTCACAAAGAATGATGAACACACTAGCAGATATTACTGGCAGGGATTTAAATGAGGAAGACACTATGCAGAACCTCAGAAATGTAGCAAGACAAGGGGACTTATCACCAGTCCAAGTCAGCAAGTTAACTGGAAAAGGGAACTCATCAAGCAAGCAATCAAAAGAAAGCAGGGATTCTGCCTCAAAACTAAAGACATTTAGAAGGACATCTGCACAAGCAAACAAATCACAATGAAGGCAATAATCTAGAACATAAGATCAGTCAGAACAATGCAAGCTTTTGAAAGATTGATCACACTCAACAACAAGCATCATTTTGAATTCATTGGAATAATGGAACCTAAACAACAATTTAGAAAACTAGAGCAATATAGAAGAAGAATTGGCACAATGCAAGCAATTGCGAATGTGTCAAACAAAATTTGGGCTTTTGTGAATGAGGAATACAATGTCACAGTGCTAGCAGACACCATCCAGCAACTTACAGTGCAACTAACACATACAGGGACAAAGGAAGAACTAATCGTCACTCTTGTCTATGCAAAATGCACACCAGAAGAAAGAGTGGAGCTCTAGGACTCAATATATGATCTGTCGCGAGCAATCACTAGCCCATGGCTAGTTGGAGGAGACTTCAATGTAATTTGCGATCAAGAAGAGAAGTTCGGAGGACTCCCAGTCCCATTTAATGAGGTAGATGATTTCAATCATTGTATAAATGTCAGTTGTTTGACATACTTGGGATTCAAAGGAAGTATTTATACATGGTGGAACGGGCGAGCAGATGAGGAATGCATATTCAAAAGGTTAGACAGATGTCTAGCCAACCAACTGCTACAGCAAGCTTTCCAAACAATTGAAATCAATCATCTTTCCAAAATTAGATCCGATCACAGTCCTCTAATGATTCACTTCGATCGGGAACCAATAAAAATAAAAAAATCATCCAAATTCCTCAACTTCTGGACAAGACAAGATTCCTTCAAGGCAGTGGTACAAGAGAACTGGCAAGCAGACTTCCAGGGCGACCCTTTCATCATCTTCAATCATAAAATTAAAAAACTAAAGACAGCCTTAACACTTTGGAGTAAGGAAACTTTTGGAGACATTTTCCAGATCATAGCAAGCATGGAGGAAGTGGTGTTGGTACATGAAAAGCAATTTGAACAGAGACCTACGGCTCAAAACAGAGAGAGACTGCAAAAGGTACAAGCACAACTATTGAGACACTTAGTAGTGGAGGAACAATTTTGGAAACAAAAAGCAGGGATGTCCTGGTTCAAAGATGGAGACAGGAATACAAAATTCTTCCATATGCAAGTCAATGGAAGAAGAAAGAAGCTTCAACTCAATAGAATAAAAGATAGCTCAGGCATATGGCTAGAGGAACATGAGCAGATAGTGGAAGCAGCCATCTCCTTCTTCAAAGAACAATTCACTGAGCAAAGCACCCCCACAGACTTCAGCATTCTTGAAAACATTCAGCAGTTGATAAGCCCACAATAGAATGAGGAGCTAACCAGAATTCCAACAAGAGAAGAAACCAAAAAAGCAGTTTTCAGCCTTATCAAAGACAGTGCAGGAGGCCCCGATGGCTTCACAGGGGCTTTCTACCAGTCATGCTGTGAAATAATTGGAGTGGACATTCAGAACATGGTCACAACATTCTTCTCAGGCAGATCCCTCCCCAAAAACATAACACACACAAATATTGTACTTATAATTAGGAAAGTCGAATTAGAGACACTCCCCAACCTTCTTGTAAACACACTTATAACTAGGACGACTAACCTAGAAGTATTTCACTTTGATTTTGTACAGATGAATATCCACCAACTTTATAAGATGGATATTCATTACTTTAAGCTAGGTCGGACACAATTAATACTTTTTGTACATTTAGAGAGAAACCTCCTTAACAATTGTCTTTGCTCTCGTACCTATGAGTCAAGGTACATGTACTTTTTTGGGGAGGTAAGGTTTATGTCCCCCTCCAATCATGTAAATTTTGCTAATTGACATCAATAAAGAAACCTATTTAATCAAAAAAAAAAAAACAAAGAAGAAGGAAATTGAAACCTTCTCTAATCTAAGGCCAATCAGCTTAAGCAACTACATAAATAAGGTCTTCTCAAAGATCTTACATGAAAGGCTACTACACATCCTCCCATCCCTAATCTCGCAGGAGCAAGCTGGCTTCGTAAAAGGCAGAACAATTGTTGAAAATGTTATCCTGGCACAGGAGATTATCACTGAGATTGGGAAAAGAGTGAAGGCAGGACCAAATGTGGTCATCAAGCTAGACATGACTAAAGCTTTTGACAGAATATCATGGCTGTACATTGCAAATGTTCTCAGGAGAATGGGATTTGATGAAACTTTCATAGGCATGGTCATGGACATACTAGGCAATAACTGGTACTCAATTCTTGTAAATGGCCAACCAAATGGTTTCTTCAAATCAACAAGAGGGGTCAAACAAAGGAGACCCACTGTCCCCCACTCTATTCATCATAGCAGCAGAAGCACTTTCAAAAGGACTAAATGCACTGCTCTCAAACAACTGCTTCAAAGGTTTTGGAATGCCAAGGAGAAGTCCAAGAATTAACCACTTAGCATATGCAGACGACATGATCATATTTGCCTCAACAGATGTCAATTCACTGCATATGATCATGGAAACATTAAAGACCTATGAAGCAGCTTCAGGACAGCTTATAAATAAGAACAAATCAGCTATCTACTTGCACCACTCAGCAACAGAAGAGGTAGTAGAAAGAACTGAAGGAATCACAGGAATTGAAAGGCAACATTTCCCATTCACATACCTAGGTTGCCCCATCTTTTACTCAAGGAAGAAAATCATCTACTACCAAGGCATTGTGAGCAAGATTCAAGATAGACTACACTCATGGAAGGGGAAACTACTATCCATAGGAGGAAGAACCATTCTGATCAAACACGTCCTACAAAGCATGCCAATACATTTGCTATCGGCAATGAATCCTCCCAAGCAAGTAATCAACAACATCCACAAACTGTTTGCTCAATTCTTCTGGAGCAGCACCGTAGGAGGTACCAGCAGACACAGGGCATCATGGGACAACTTATGCCTTCCACAGGAAGAAGGAGGAGCAGGATTCAGATCCCTCCATGACATTTCAAAGGCCCTTTTCTGCAAACTATGGTGGAACTTCAGAACCAAACCTAGTCTATGGAGTGCATACATGACACAGAAATACTGCAAAACACCCAATGCAGTAACTGTGCAATGGAGGAAAGGATCACAGACTTGGAAAAAAATGCTTGAAAGCAGAGAGATAATAGAACATCAAATAGCTTGGCAACTGAAGATGGGATCCTCACTCTTCTGGTATGACAAATGGACTAAGCTTGGAGCTCTATACTTCCTAATCCCACAACACCTTCCAATTGATGAATCAATCCAGAATGTGAATGACACCCTGATAAATGGCAATTGGAACGCACATCAACTCTCAGCTCACTTAAATCAAGATCTAGTAGAACACATCATCACCACTGTTAAGCCACCAAGAACAGAGCATATAATGGACATCCCGTACTGGATGCTTCAAAATCAAGGCCAATTCACAGTCAGATCAGCATGGGAATACCTGAGGAAAAGGGAAGACCCCAAATTGGCATACAAAAAGATATGGGTAAAGGGCCTCCCTTTCAAAATTGCATTCTTCATGTGGAGAGTATGGAGAGCTAAACTACCACTGGATGATATCCTAAAAAGATGGGGATACCAATTGCCTTCGAAATGCTGGTGTTGCACTGATTCAAAAGAAGAGAGCATGACTCACCTCTTCTATACATCAAGCACAACTAAAAGAGTCTAGAAACACTTCACGCAAATAGCAGGAATCTCAATTGAAGAACTAAATTTCCACCAAGCAATAATAAAATGCTGGACTGTACAAACAGTTAGCAGAATGAAGCCAATTATGCAGGCACTCCCATCCTGCATTATATGGGAATTGTGGAAAAGGAGAAATAGCTATAAGCATGGAGAACCAGTCACAACAGGCAGAGTCATCTACCAAATCTCCACAACATTGCAAAACTTGGTGCACACAAGGAAGCCAGGACTTAAAGTCCCTCACAAATGGCAAGAACTCATCCATATGTTGGAGAACTACACTCCAAGAATAAGCTACAAAAAGATCTTCTGGGATCCTCCACAGCCAGGATGGTTAAAGATTAATACAGATGGAGCCTCAAGAGGAAACCCAGGAAGAAGTTCAATTGCTTTCTGTGTGAGAAATCAAACAGGAGACCTTATTTATGCACTCGGAACAGAATGCATACAAGGAACAAACACAGAAGCAGAAGCAAAAGCAATACTTGAAGCACTGAGATACTGCAACACACAAAAACTCAACAACATCTGGCTTTAAACAGACTCAATGTTACTAAACAATATCATCAATGGCATTGTGGAGTCACCTTGGTGCATTGTAGAGTACATTGAGGACATCCTCCATTTCAAAAGCTGCCTTGAACTGATAGTCACACATACCTATAGGGAGGGAAACCAGCTTGCTGATCATTTGGCCAACTATGCACTTAACATTGGCAGAATTGAGTGTCGCCATTTCAACCAACTCGACACAACTGGAAAGAAAATCCTGAACACAGATAAATCAAAATGCCCTTACCTAAGAGTGAAAGTGACAAAGGGAACATAGGAGTGCTTAAGAAGGGAACACTGATCCATAACATGCTGCATTTGCACTTACTAACTATACTGTCTTCTTGTGCAGGATACAGGAAGAGCAACAGCTCAATGGTAGCAACATTTTCAAAAGGAATGCTGGAATTTCACTTGCTAACCATTTTGTTTCTTATGCAGGACCTATGGAGAGCAGCGGCTAAATTGCAGGACACAACACACTTGAAACAGGAAGAACAACAAAGGCAGCAACATGGACATTATCAGAACAACACCAACCCTCTGAGCAACTTGAAACACCAAAGGAAAAGAGGGAATATCAAACAAACAGCAATGGACCCAGCAGAATGCTCACAGCACCAATGGCAGCAATCAAAGAAAGCAGCACATCACAAAGAACACAGACAAGAGGAGAGGAGCACACTGGAACAGCAGCAGCAAACAGCACAGAATAGAAGAAATAACAAAAGCATCATTGAGCTGCAAGACAAAAAGAGAAACAAGAGGCAAAGAGCAACTGAAAACACACACAGTAGCCAACTGACTACTGAGAATCAGAAGACAGCAGAGGCAGACCAGAAGACACACCTATGTCAAGGAACTTCAAAGCTAAATCAATGCAATGAGTACCAAACGACCAAGAGAAGCAGTAAAGGCAACCTCAGAAACATGGCAACAAAGTTTGGAACATCTGCTAATCAATATGCAACACACGGATGCAACAAAAACAGTGAACAAAGAAGGAAGGAACAATCAGACACACTGGGAACACCATTCGTGAATAAGGCACAGCAGAAGAATTTTTCAAGGACAAGGAGCACCCGCTGGAGAACACTGCAGAACAAAAAACACAACTATAAGCAGCAGCAGACAACAACAAAAGCACTGACAACACTGCAAAAACACAGCAATTTCAGTCAGGCACCACTCACAACACTGCAGAACAAAAGCACAACTATAAGCAGCAGCAGACAACAACAAAGACAGACAGAAGGAATTGGGAATTCACAAATGCACACAGCAACAATCAAATGGAGCCTAAAGCAGCATATTTATCCAGTAACAACAGCCAAAATACAACAGAATTTGTGGAAAAATGGCAAACATCAGCATCACAAAAGTACTAGTAGCATTTCAGACACAACAAATGATCAGGAAGCAGCAGAAGCAGGCCACAACAACTCAGGAAAGGAAACCTTAACAGAAGTCACACACAATGGAAAACAGAGGAAAAGCAATCACCAGAGAGCAATAAAGATAATCACTGAAGGAAATGTTTCTTATAGGAGTAGGCCATTGGCGCAATTGTATTGTGTGGTATTAGCACCCCCGGTGCTCATTCTAATACAATTGCATCAATCACCTTCTACCTACATTAACACCACTCCTCTCAGTTCCACCATAAAAGGCCAGCACAATAAACATAGCACCAGCATTGACAGCAGAAGCACCAGAGACAGTAGCATCCATCAAAGCAGCTTCAAACATAGCCAGCACCCACCAAAAGGAAATGCACATAAACAATCAGCAGGACAACTTCACAACACCCCCACAACAGAAGCACCAGCTACCTTCAAACATGTGAACATTGCCTCCAATACCAGAAACAGTAGGACAAGCAGCAGCAGAATCACACAGCATCGACAGATATCTCAGCTGAGACTGACACAAACAACAGAACAGAGAGACAACAGCACACTCACACAGCATAACAACATCCCTCAAGAAAGACCCCTTCCCTCTGATCTCCCAAGACAAGCTGGAAGTGATAGCAAGACAATGACAGGCAGCAAACAACACCTCAGCAGCAAGCAACATATGAGACAACTCTTAACACACCAGTCAAGCAGCAGACACATCACTCATAGCACAAACAGTATGCAGCAATTTAGCATACAACAGGCAACTAGCAGCAACAAAATCCATTACCTCATAATGGATATCCAGGACATCATCTTAGGCCAGACACATAGTATAGATTTTGTACATCAAAGAAGGAACCTAGAAGAAACTCATTATGTTTTTGTACAAATGGCTATCTATCAAATCTATAAGATAGATAGTCACTACTTCAACCTAGGACTAACACATCTTGTAGTTTTTGCACATCAAAGGAGAAATCCCCTTAGCTCCTTAATTTACACATGAACCCATGAGACAAGGTACTTGTATTTTTTTGAGGAGGTAAGTTATATGTCCCCCTCCATTTCTGTAAATCCTGACTTCCAAAGGTAATAAAAGACCTCTTTAAACCAAAAAAAAAAAAGTATGTGCATCATTTAGAATTTTTTTCCTCAGTTTATCATCATTAGGAACACATAACTGATGGTAGGCTATAATCTCATGTTTTAGTCGCTTATTGCACTCTAATTTACTGCAGTTTAATTGAGTTTGAGCTTTAATTGCTAGTGTTTAGCACCAATTGTGTGTTTTATGCCATGTAGGAGTGATTCCAACCTATGTAGATGTTATGGAATGAACTACAGCTTTTTGGAGCTTTGAAGTCTGAGTGAAATCCCAAGGGATTAAGCGGGGATTGAGTTTGTGGGTCAAGAACCACATCTGGGTATCAAAAAGTCAAGAAAACTCCGTACTCTGAGAAAACAACACGCCTGTTGCGCGTGGGGCAGCGTGTGGCACACCGCGGCTGCCCATTTGCTGTTGTCTGACAAATGCGGCGTGCCTGTGCAAATTTTACAAAGCAATTGTCCTATTTCGCACAGGAAAAGTTGTTTTCTTTGGGCCCGACCCAACTTGGTATAAGTACATGGAAAAACTTTATTTCCTTG
Source organism: Nicotiana obtusifolia (assembly GCA_002018475.1). Lineage (NCBI taxonomy): Eukaryota > Viridiplantae > Streptophyta > Magnoliopsida > Solanales > Solanaceae > Nicotiana > Nicotiana obtusifolia. The sequence goes on along the minus strand of MCJB01050918.1, from coordinate 84,548 downwards.
ACTTTTGACACATCTAAGACCTAAGGAGGCTAAGGAGGAGTTGGAGAAGCAAAAGCACAAAGATTCAATCCTCACTCAAGACCCGAGTTTAGGTCGTTTTACGTTTTCCTTTACTTTAAACTTATTTGTGATGAATCACTCCATATATTTGGAGTAGTTCTCTTTAGGTTTGATGGATTTGGTGTATTGATGATTTTTTTTTTGTGGATTATAACTCTAGTTTGTATGTATTGAATCGTTTTGGATAATTTAATTGTTGCATGTATATTCACATGTTCATGTAATCGAGAGAGGCATAACTTCTGATATCTTTGCATTATCTTATTGATTGAATTCATTAATTGTTCTTAGTAATTGAAAGAGGCTAGTTGAATTGTTGATTAAACCTAGTTAGGAGGATAATCGAGAGAGGTTCTCCTAAAGACCAACCCACTACGCATTCTTGCATATCTTCACGTGCTTAAATTGATTCATCTCTTAAGGTTGAGACTTAATCGAGAGTGAAGTTTTTGCTAAACGGTTGAACTAATAATTGAGTGAATTCAAGAGACTCACTCAAACATTAGAAGTGAATTATCTAGAGTTAGATCTCAGATAATTATCTTGCACCTATCCAATCAACCCCTACTTTCTCCCACTGATAACTTCCTTGCTTACCGTGGTTGCGATTGTCATCAGTCAATAGCTAATTGTAGTTTTAATCACATAAATCTAAATTGTTGATCACCTTGGATAGCAATGTAGCTACAAACTACGGTAATACTGTTTAACTCCAATCCATGTGGATACGATATTATATTGTACTATCTTTGACTAGAGAGCATAATTAAAGTGGTGTTTTGCGCTCGTCAATAGCCTATTTTGATAAGATAGGACACCATCATCCCTAAATTTAAAATCAAGCTTTTCTCCATTTTGAACTTCTTTGATCAGTTTCACAAGCTTCTCATATAATGTTTGTGCTTCTTTTATCTGTTCAAGTCGAACTAGCTTGACTTGCAAACTAGAAATAATAGATCCATCTGCTTTAAATGCAAGACAAGCATTGATGGCTCTTAATTCAAGAAACAAAGGAAATGGACTTAGAGATAAACCGGCAAAAGATTTGCCACTTAGAGCATCAGCAACAACATTGGCTTTACCTTGAAGATAGTCAATTCTGCAGTCATAATCTTTGATAAGCTCAAGCCATCTATGCTGTCTTAAATTCAACTCTTTCTGTGTACCCAAGTATTTCAAACTCTTATGACCCGTGAATATATGACACTTTTCTCCATACATGTAATGTCTCCAAAGTTTCAAAGCAAACACTATGGCAGCAAACTCAAGGTCGTGAGTAGGATAATTCAACTCATGTGGTTTAAATTTTCGAGAGGCATATGCAACCACTTTCCCTTCTTGCATCAAAATACAACCCAAACCATGATGTGGAGCATCACTATATATCACATACTCTTTCCCTTCAGTTGGTAGAGCAAATATAGGAGCTTTAGTCAATAAATATTTGAGCTTTTCAAAGTTCTCTTGGCATTTGTCATCCCACATGAACCCGACGTCCTTCCTTAAAAGTTTAGTCAGAGGAGAGGCTATAATGTAGAAGCCTTTGACAACCCTTCAATAGTATCCCGCTAAGCCCAAGATACTTCTTATTTCAATTGGACTTTTGGGCGGTTTCCATTCAAAAAGAGCTAGAATCTTACTAGGATCAACTTTCACACCTTCAACTGACACAACATGCCCAAGAAAAAGCCACTTCACTGAGAAAAAATTCACAATTGGAAAGCTTGGCATAAAGCTTTTTCTCCTCCAAAATTTTCAAAACAGTCCAAATATGTTTATCATGATCTTCGCTATTCTTGGAATATATTGAAATGCCATCAATAAATACCACCACAAATTGATCAAGATAAGGCTTGAAAACACGATTCATTAGATCCATGAATACTACAGGAGCATTTGTCAACCCAAATGGCATTACCAAAAATTTATCATGACCATACTGAGTCCTAAAAGCAGTTTTAGGAGCATGTTGCTCACTTACTCGCACTTGGTAATACCCAGACCTCAAGTCAGTTTTTGAGAAAAGCTGAGCACCCTTTAGATGGGCAAATAAATCATCGATCCTAGGCAATGGATATCTATTCTTAATTGTGACCTTATTCAATTGCCGGTAAGCAATATTAAGCCGAAGAGAGCCATCTTTCTTTTTCACAAATAAAACAGGAGCTCCCTAAGGAGAAACACTTGGGCGAATAAAACCCTTCTCAAGAAGTTATTGCAATTGAATTTTCAACTCCTTCAATTCTGCTTGAGCTATTCGGTAAGGAGTTATAGAAATAGGAGTTGTTCCATGAATAACCTCTATAGGAAATTCAACTTCCCTTTCCGGGGGCAACCCAGGAAGATTTTCAGGGTAAACATCAGGAAATTCACATACGATTGATATATCTTTAAGGCTTTAACTTTCTAGGTGTGTATCAACTATACGAGCAATATAAGCTTCACAACCCTGACTAATCTTCTTGCCACAACCGCAGAGATAATATTAGATGTAAATAATCTTTGACCTTGAATAACGATGTGTGAAAACGTAGGAGCTTTAAAGGTCACACTATTTGACCTACAGTCAACTACTACATGGTATCGATAAAGCTAGTCCATACCGATGATGACATCATAGTCGTGGAAAGGCATTTCAATCAGATCAACAGTGAAGACTAGATCTTGAATCTCGAAGGGACAACCTTGATAGATATGATTACAAACAACCTGATGATCGAAAGGACTTCTGACAAGCATATCACAATCAAGTCTCAAAAATTTTACAGTTTCAGGGAAAATAAATGATGATAAAACATAGGAATGTGTAGAACCAGGATCGAGTAGCATAACAACATATAAGCCAAATAAGTGAAATTTACCAACAACCACGCCTGCCCCATATTGGTCATCTCTCTGTCTCATAGCATAAGCTCGTGTTGTAACTCTTGACCCACTAGCTTGATTAGCTCAACCTGCACCTGCGGTTAGGGAGTTTCTACATCTTGCACCACTATTCCCTTGAGAAGGAGCGGTAGAAGGTCTCCGAACTGAACCTTCAGTACGTGGAGAAGAAATAGGGTTAGGATTAGGACAATCCTTCACATTGTGATCGAAGCTCCCAGAATTAAAACAAGCACCAAAAGCTTTCCTACAAGTACCAAATTGGTTCTTTCCACACTCTGCACAGGTGGGTATACGAGTCTTGCCTTGTCCATAGCTTGGAGTGCTAGCAGTAGAAAAATTTGATCTACTTTGCTTATGATGAGTTGACCTGTGAACACTACCAGTGTTGGAATTATCATACATCCCCCTTTTGGAGGGACCGCCATAATCTGAATTAGCTTTTCTAAACCTTTTTTCATTTATACTAGCTTGTTCCTTGTAAATTCTTTCCCAAGTAAGAGCAGTTGTAACTAGTATAGAAAAATTTTCATATTGCAGGACTGCCACAGACATTTGGATAGAATCATTCAAACCATCTTCGAATTGCCTGCACTTATCTTTTTCATCATCGATAATACCTCCAACACAACGAGAAAGATTGAGAAACTTTTGTTGATATTCAGCAATAGACATATTCCTTTGCCTTAAATCCAGAAACTCCTTTTTCTTCGCATCACGATAAGCAGGCGGGATATACTTCATGCGGAATTCTTGGATAAAATCATCCCAAGTAAGCACCGGAGGTTTTTCTTTGGCATTTGGTACACTTACCCACCAGTCATAAGCATCCCTTTGTAACAGTGAGCTGGCGTACTTAAATTTGGCAACTTCCGAACACTCTAATTGCTCAAATACTCTCTCCATGCACTCAAGCCATTGTTCAGCATCAATAGGATCAAACACGCCTTCAAACTCAACTCCGCTCATTTTTCTCATTTTCTCAAAGTTTTTTTCATTATGGTCGGATGTTGTTCCAGCCAAGTGACGAATGAAATCAACCATTTATTGAAAAGGAGGATCAACAACAGGAGAACTATGACTCATATGAGTATGTGGCCCAACTCTTGCATCTTGATTGTTTCCCACTTCAGATCCACTAGTACGAGGGAAATTAAGGTTAGAAAAAAGTTCTCCAACCCCTTCCTGTAAGTGAGGTTGGGTATAAGAGTAATCTGAACCTCATGAGCGGCTTCCTTAGGTCTATTGGAAGAAGAGGCCATAACTTAATTCCTACATAAGGGAGATCACATTGTATTAGGGACATGTACATGATGAATATGCACAATACACGCAACAAAACATGTTAAAAAGAAACGAGTACACTAACAAGTCACAACTATAGTCCTAGAATCACAAAATTAAAGCTCTGATACCAAACTTGTAGCAACCCCATTGAGATGGTGCTACTTACGCAACAAATCTAACTTACTACTTACAACATTAAGAGGATATTCATCTAAAAATACATTCATAATAATTTAGTAGCGGTAATAGGCCCATGCAATAAAGGTTTCAAAGTGCAATATTTTTATTTTTGAAAATACACTTCATAAAATTTCTTAAATGAAATACAATGTCAAAATATCAAGATAAAGTTATACAACCCGTCTCGAATAATCAACACGTTCAAAGCAACTTCCTATCAAAATTATACTCTTCATTCAACATCACTACATGTTGATATTGTACATGAATTTCAAACTAGCGAGTATAATAGGAAAACTAATCTTCTCCTTTGTACATTTTTACAAGACAAAGTGTAAATTGGGCATATTACAATACTTGAGCTATTAACACACCCTAAAACAGCAAAACAAGTCACCAAATTACATGTTATAAGATTTTGGTATTAAGATCCAACAAGCCTCCAAAATAACATACATAAGCGTGTCATATAGATCATGTACAAGTCCCAAAACTATACGAAACCTAGGTGCATATGAAAATGTGATCTCCATAAATGCTCCCAAAAAGATTACTTCATAAGGTTGTCTTCAAATCTTGTCCCGTACATTACCTACGATAGAAACCAAGTATCACTAAGCATAAAGCTTAGTGGCTATAAACTTTGGGCTTGGAGCCATTAAATTCTCCAATTTCCCCTTGTCAGTCATAGGTAGATCAAATGAAAAATAATTTAAAACAATTGAACAAATCTATATTAAAAGTATCGAATGACAAACCTTTAGGTGTTTCCAACTAACAATAACAATGTTCAAGATTCAAGTATCAAGAAAGCGTATACTATCAATCCAAGAGAGTTTGCCAAATATCCTTTTTTTTTGCCCAATATGTACGTCATGAAATCACACTAAGAAATAGAAGATATCAAGATGGACCGAAGCCCCAACTCAAGTAGAGAAAAAACCCAATAGTCAACAGAATCAAGAACCATATTAAAAAATGGATTCCTAGTTCATACTTAACATGGACAAGTGCCATAATTTAAGACGAACTACAAATCCAAAGTCAAGATGGAAAAAGATCTGAATCAAGAGGCATGCCAAGTTGAGTGACAAAGTCACTGCCACAAAAAGAAGGCAAAATGATCAAGCAATCCGTACATGTGGGCGAGTTAACAAAAATCTTGCAATACATGATTAACACAAATACAATGATATTAATTGAAGACAAGAGAAAGACAAGATCAAGTTATTTCAAAATATTCTAGCAAGTAAAAAGACTACAACTTCAAGTATATACACAAACCTTGGTGTTTTACCACAAAACAGTTCAACCACAACTTGAGGACGTTCGAATCGTCTACGCCATAGACCAACCAAATCCGTCCACTTTCTCAAACACTTCCTCTTAGATTTTACAAGGGTATATATACCTTAAATACATTATCAAATTATCAATATAAGTTCAGTGATTTAACGTGTCAAACTAAACATTATATTGGTGAAAATCACCCTAAATGTTTGAAACAAAAATTCTGGACAGTATCACTGTCTTGTGTTGTGGTTCTTTGAAGATCTAAACAGACCAACTAGATTGTATAGTCTTCATGAATATCATAGCCATATGTCTTAGGGACACTTGAATTCTTGAATCAGCACAATGTCAATTCCGTACAAAAAATAATGCTCTAAAATACTAAGTATAGTACAGGGAGAGTTTGTAAAACAGAAAATCTGTGCAGCACCTGCCCTGTACTTTATGATCCCTTTTCGGGTAAATACAAGCAAAACTAAGTTTTGGTGCCCGAATAAGAGTTATAGAGATATAAAATATCTTTCCATCAAAGCTTGGAACACTTAAAACGGAGCTCCATACAAGACAATATGAAGAAATCACTAGTAGCTGTCTATTGTAAAAACAAGTTTAGTAACTTACCACAAAAGAGAGGGGCAACTTGTGCTTCATCAAGAACTAGTTTGGCTGGTTGGTTTAGTGAAACTTTCTGATGGTTATCATGTAGTGTTTCATGTAAGCAAGACGACAAAAATATAAGAGCTAAACATTTAAATAAAATATGTTTTAATAAGCTCAACAAGGAAATCTCATAAGCATTTGATAAAATAACTGAGATGCCACTATAACCACCCCAAAATGTAGTGCCAACGAGTACATGAGCACTACTAAGTATCAACATAAGCCAAAACTCTAGTACAACTGTCTGAATAGTAGAACAGTGCTGAACAAAAATAAAAGAAAAGAGAGTCAAGGTCTGAAGACGCCATAGAAGCTACCTTGAAGTCTCCAAGCAAGTACTGGCAGCGATCTAGCAATCACCTCTTCCAGATGTACCTGGATCCGCACACGAATTGCAGAGTGTAGTATGTTTACAACCAACCCAATGTATTCAATAAGTAACAGGACTAACTTAGGGCTGAAAGCAGTGACGAGCTTAGAAGGATACAGTTAGAACCAGTATAATGACAATGCAGGTAAGAAAATGACAATGACAGTACATAACTTAGAGAAACTTAAATATTCAGTTTGTTCATGGTACATAATTTAGACTTGCTTTCAAGTTCACAATTAGAGACCAACACTGATAGTAACATGTCAAGAATAGCTAGCATGAGGAATATATCTCTATCCATACATGTCAAATATGCATGTCAAATAAAAGGTATCTCAGAGATAGTTCCAACTGTGCACGCTCACAGATTTCTCAATCTCTCCCACTCATCACACACAATAACTTAACACTGTATGGGTGCCAGGCAACAATGCCCCTCACCAAGCATGTGTATATATACCATTATGAACGGATCTTGCCCAAGCGCTAATATAAAGCCATTAAGGCTTGCAATGGCGTACAGCCTTATCCAAAATAATAAGTAAGCCAATTAGGCCTGCTGCGGCGTGCAGCCCGATCCACGATAACACTCACAACCCCGCTCTCAAGCGCACCTCAGTCATCAATCACTCAAGTCTCAAGGGCCCACAATATCGTACCACTCAGCCCAAACAATACGAGTCCATGGTAACACATTCCTATTTCCACTCGGGAATCTCAAATCTCTGAAGCAAATCGCACTGCCTCTAAAGCTCGTACTTCACCTGCTGATAGTTCAAGCATCGAGCCACATACTCCACTATATCTTTTTTAATTCTTCTCAACCGATAGTGATGCGTCAAGTCCTGATATATCTTCGCAGCACCCGAATAATGGAATACCGTGAACTGTGGGCAAAGAGTCAACTCACGCAACTCATTGACATTTGGCACACAAATCCGACCGTGCATCCACAACACCCCATTATCTCCAATAGAAACCTCCTTGGCATCCCCATGATGCACCACATCCTTAAGGACAAGCAAATGGGGGTCGTCATACTGATGCGCTCATACAAAAAAAATCGAGAAACCACACAATCTTGATCCCGACTAGGCTCCGAGACACTAACCTCACGAACTGATTGGCCAAGGCTTGATCATTTGATGCTAGTGGTCTCTCACCAACTAGAATATATGCGAGGCTACCCATACTCATCACCTTTCTACTCAAGGCATCGACTACCATATTGGCCTTCCCAGGATGATAAAAAATGGTGATATCATGGTCTTTTAATAGCTCCAACCATCTCCGCTGCCTCAAAGTAGATCCTTCTGCTTAAACAACTGATGTAGACTCCCACGATCTATAAATACCTCACAAGACACGCCTTAGAGATAATGCCTCCAAATCTTCAATGGATGAACAATGGCTGCCAACTCTAAATCATGAACATGGTAGTTCTTCTCACGGGGCTTCAAATGGTGCGAAGCATAAGCAATCACCCTACCCTTCTACATCAACACAAACCCGATACCGATCTGAGAAGCATTACAATACACCGTATATGAACCCGACGCTGAAGGCAAAACAAGAACTGGAGCTGTGGTCAGCAGTCTTAATCTTCTAAAAGCTCTCTTCACACTCATCAGACCACCTGAATGGAGCACCCTTCTGTGTCAATCTAGTCAAAGGTGTAGGAATGGACGAGAAAACCTCCGCAAAATGGCGATAATATCCAGCCACGCCAGGAATTCTCCATATCTAAGTAGATGAAGACAGTATGGGCCAACTCTTGATGGCCTCAATCTTCTTCGAATCTACCTTGATCCCCTCATTGGACACCATGTTTCCCGAGAACGCCACAGAATCAAGCCAAAACTAGCATTTGGAGAATTTCGCATAAAGCTTCCTCTCCCTCAATGTTTGGAGTATAATCCTCATATGCTGTTTATGATCCTCCTAGCTGCGTGAGTAAACCAGTATATCATCAATGAATACTATGACAAAAGAATCTAGATGTGGCTGGAATAAATTGTTCATCAGATGCATAAATGTTGCTGGGGCATTGGCCAGCCCAAATGACATCATAAGGAACTCGTATTGACCATAGCAGGTCTTGAATGCCGTTTTCAAAATATCATAATCCCGAATCTTCAACCGGTGACACCCAAACCTCAAATGAATCTTAGAGAACATTGTAGCACCCTGAAGATGGTCAAATAAGTCATCAATGCGTGATATTGGGTACTTGTTCTTAATTGTAACTTTGTTCCACTGCCAATAATCAATGCACATCGACATAGTACCATCCTTATTCTGCATAAATAAAACCGGTGCACCCCAGGGAGACACACTAGGCCTAATGAATCCCTTATCAAGTAGCTCCTGAAGTTGTTCTTTTGATTCCTTCAACTCTGATGGTGTCATACGATATGGTAGAATAGAGATGGGCTGAGTGCCCGACACCAAGTCAATACCAAAATTAATGTCCCTGTCGGGTGGCATGCTCAACAGGTCTATAGGAAACACATCCGGAAAGTCTCACACTACCGGAATATAATCAATGGTAGGAGTATCAGCACTAACATCCCTTACAAAAGCCAAATATGCCAAACATCCATTCTCAACCATCCGTTAATCCTTTAAGTATGAAATCACTCTACTGGGAACATAATCCAAGGAACCTTTCCACTCAACCCTAGGCAATCCTGACATCGCCAACGTCACTGTCATAGCGTGATAATCCAGAATAGCATGACATGGTGACAACCAATTCATGCCTAGAATCACATCAAAATCAACATACTAAGTAGTAATAGATCTACACTCGTCTATAATCCCACAATTGTTACAATCCGTAATTTCGTACGTTTAGACCACGCCGTAAGATAGTCTATATGTATAGAGCCTAAGAACTGGAAAAAAGTTCAAAAAGTCAAGGAAAGAGCAAGGGGCTTTGCAAAGCTGGGTTTGCTATCGCAAAACCCACATGCGAGCCGCATTTCTGACATTGAAATCGCAGACCAAGGCAGATTTCTGGACAAGGATCAGCGCCAGAAATGCGGCCAAACCAATAATGCGATCGCATTCTTGAAATGCGAACCACATAACGTACCTAATGCATCGCGAACTAAAACAGATTTCTGGGAAGAAATCTGTGTCAGGAATACGATCAGTATGCAATCGCATACTGAAAATGCGGACCGCAAATCTGACATTCTTCATCCCATAATGAGACAGATTTCTGGGCTAAGTTTCGCGTCCAAAATGCAAACCGCATGTTGGTTCTGCGATGGAAATGCAATTGCAGATGTGAAAATGTCAGACACGTGTATCACTTATTGACTGACCTATATAAGGGGCCTAGACCAGTTCTTTCTTCATTTTCTGAAACTCAAGCCCAGAAGAAGACCCTCATGCGACTCTTTCTCAAGTCCCACACAAACATTAACCAATTTCTCCTTCTTCCAAGTTCTAATTGAGGAAGAGAAATCTGAAGATTGAGGAATTAAGGGAAAAGCCCTAGCTGATTTTCCCCTCTTACAAGCCCTAATTGAGAGTAAGACCTAGATGTTGAAGAACTAAGGAAGAGGGGTGAGATATCCAACATGCAAGGTAAGTTACTACTCTCTTCATGCATTCTTTCTCTTAGGAATTCATGGTATTCCATTCTATGCATGTAAGAACTCATGGGATGGTGATTGGAAACCATGAGTTCAAGTTAACTAGTGGTAATGGATTGGGTTATGATTGTTCTGGGTTGTTGTTAAGATGAATGTGCTATTACTATTTTTGTGAAGTTTGGAGGAAAAAGGGTGTGGAGGAACACCATATAAAATTGGGGGTTGTGGTTAATAATAGTTATAACGCTTAGAGAGTAACAATTAAATTGTTCTTTAATTGTAGACTAAGGAATAAGGAATTGTAACAATTGCGTAGCTTGAGAATTGGTACAGTAAATACCAGGTATGTAAGACCATCCCTTTCTTTCTTTTGCACGACTCCTTTTATACATGATACAATGAACTAGCCCTCAAAGGATGCTCTACTCTTAGAAGGTAGGAGTGCTTATATTGTTTCCCCTCTTAAAGGAGGATTGATGTGTTGTTATTTCTTCGACCCTACGTCACTATGAAAGTATGATTCATATGAGTCCAGCATGCATTGGATATGTTTTACTCTACCGAGCCGCGCTATAGTCGGCCGGGGTATGGCACCTATTGTGTAACTATATGTATGTATATGTGTTTCATCCTACCGAGCCTTATGAAGGCCGGGTACGTTATTACCGAGCCTGTTACGGCCGCGTATGATATGATGATGATGAAGCCCACAGAGGCGTATGTATATGATGATGATGAAGCCCACAGAGGCGCATGATATGATTATGATGAAGCCCACAGAGGAGTATGTATATGATGATGATGAAGTCTGGCGTATGTATATAATGATGATGAAGCCCACAGAGGCGTATGATATGATGATGATGAAGCCCACAGAGGCGTATGTATATGATGATGATGAAGCCCACAAAGGCGTATGTACATGATTATGATAAGGCCCGCAGAGGCATATGTATATGATGAATTAAATAAGGATATATGTATATGTATATGCATGTGCACATCAGGCATGTCATGATTAGTCGCCCTCAGAGGCATTCAGATAGTACAGGTTGTATGTTCCTCATCCTGACGCATATTACTGTTCTTATATTATGTTTCCTGTCTTACATACTCAGTACAATATCCGTACTGATGTCCTTTTATTGTGGACGTTGCATGTCGTGCTACAGGTCCAGGCAGACATATAAACAAGGCTCCAACACCGCAGTAGTCTATCAAGTTCGGCAGATATTGGCGAGATCCCTCCTTCGGACTTTCCGTAGTCTTGGTATGCATTATGTTATAGGCATTATGGGCATGTCGGGGACCTGTTCCGACACAGGTTGCATTATGATGTTCTTGTAGAGGCTCATAGACAAGAGTTGGGTTATGTATAGACAATGGGATGACTTATGTACATTTGAAATTGCCTTGTCGGCAAACGTATGTATTTTGTTGTATAGTTTTGCATTGCAGCCTTGTTGGCATATTATGCATATAAGTATGTTCGTATCATGGTATGATATTTCAGTTCATTATGATTTTGTTCGAGCTGGTATGTGTATGACAAGCCTTATAGATAATAAGGTAAGTTAGGAAGGGTACGCAGGTGCCCGTTGAGTAGGGTCCAGTGCCAGTCGCGGCCCTCCGGTCTGGTCGTGACAGATTTGGTATCAGAGGAGGTCGTGTCCTAGGGATTGTCTACGAGCTGTGTCCAGTAGAGTCCTGATTATGGGTGTGTAGCGCGCCACATTTATAATTAGGAGGCTGCCTGACATTTAGGATTGTTACATTTTTTCTAAATCTAGATCGTGCGTAGAGCTGAGTCGTAAGTGTTAGTCCCTAACATTCATCTTGTTTACCTACAGCGATGCCTTCGACTAGGAAGCAAACAACTAGTAGACGGTTTGACACAGAAGCGGGAGAGAGTACCAGTCAGGTGCCCCAAGCTAGAGAAAGAGAAGGCCAAAGTGAGCCTCAGAGTGAGATGCCGTCTCGGACCTCATCTACTCCTCCTTCCCCAGAGGATATTAGAAGCCACCCAGCATCTCCAATTCCTTTATCTGGTACTACAGAGCAGGATTTGCGGACTGCAGTACAGTTATTGACTAGCTAGGTAGCTTCTCAGACTCAGAGGCACAATGCCTGTGGTGTTGATAAACCGGTTAGTACCAGAGTTCGTGTTTTTATTAATCTAGATCCTCCAGTGTTTATCGGGTCAGAACCCAAGGAGGACCCACAGACTATTATTGATCAGATTCATCGCACACTGCGGGTTATACATGCTAGTGATACGGAGGTGGTGGAGTTGGCTTCTTATCGGTTACGGGACTTAGCAATTCTCTGGTATGATAGTTGGGAAAGATCTAGGGGTCCAGATGCTCCCCTACCTGTGTGGAATGAATTTTCCGAGGCATTTCTTCGTCACTACCTGCCAGTTGAGGTACGACGAGCCAGAGCTGATAAACTCTTGAACCTTAGACAAGGTAACATGAGCGTGTGGGAGTATAGCATGCAGTTTGATTCTTTGGCAAGGTATGCTCCCAATATGGTGGCCGAGATGGGTGATAGGGTCCATTTATTTGTGAACGGATTGGGACCACATATGATAAATGAGTGCACTACAGAATCTTTGATAGAGGGCATGGATATTTCTCGTATTCAGGCTTATGCCCAGACATTAGAGGATCGTAAGCGCTAGCAAGGAGTAGACAGGGAGCAGGATAGGGGCCAACATAAGAGGACGAGGTTTGCAGGGTATTCCGGTGACTTCAGAAATAGTGGCAGGCTCCAGTTTTAGAGGAGTTCAGTACCATCTGTAACTAATGCTCCTCCACAGTTTTAGAGACCTCGATATGAACGATTTACCTATTCGGGTCCAAGTCAGAGTTCGTGGGCCTCAGGCTCACAACATCACAGGGATACTATTCAGACGAGGTCCCCAATGCCTCGTTGTTATCAGTGCGGCGGGACCCACTTTGGACCGTGCCGTCGAGGTTCTGATGAATGTTATTTTTGCGGATGGCCTAGCCATGTGATGCGGGATTGTCCGAGTAGAAGAGGTGGTGGTATGGCTCAGCCGACTGGATCTATGTCTGGTACTTCCTCATCAATTCGACCTCCAGCACGGGGTTTTCAGCAGCCAGCAAGTCGTGGTAGAGGTAGAGGTGCAGTGCTGAGTTCGAGTGGTATTCAGAATCGAATATATGCTCTAGCAGGTCGATAGGATCTTGAGTCATCTCCGGATGTCGTTACAGGTATATTATCAGTGCTTTCTTATGATGTGTATGCATTGATTGATCCCGGATCCACATTATCATATGTTGCACCCCTTGTGGCTGATAAGTTTGGCGTCGAACCTGAATCAATAAGTAAACCCTTTGCGGTATCTACTCCGATAGGAGATTCTGTGATTGCTAGAAGGGTATACAGAGGTTGTACTCTGACGATATCTAGTCGTCAAACCTCGGCAGATCTATTTGAATTAGAAATGGTTGATTTCGATGTAATAATGGGAATGGATTGGTTGGCTTCATGCTATGCAAGTGTTGACTGTCATACAAAGATGGTTAGATTTCAATTTCCTGATGAACCCATCCTTGAATGGAAAGGGAACATTGTTACACCGAAAGGTAGGTTTATTTCATATCTTAAGGTAAGGAAGATGATCTCAAAGGGTTACATTTACCATCTCGTTCGTGTGATGGATGTGGAGGCGAAGCCACCTACTCTACAATCAATCCCCGTGGTTAATGAATTCCCAGATGTCTTTCCAGATGAACTCCCAGGTCTTCCTCCTGAAAGGGAGATTGAGTTCGGCATTGATGTGTTGCCTGATACCCACCCGATTTCTATCCCTCCATACAGAATGGCCCCAGTAGAATTGTGAGAGTTGAAGTTGAAATTAAAAGATTTGCTGGATAAGGGCTTTATTAGGCCTAGCACTTCACCTTGGGGTGCACCATTTTTTTTCGTGCGAAAGAAAGACGAGTCGTTAAGGATGTGTGTCGATTATCGACAGTTGAATAAGGTCACTATAAAGAATAAATATCCACTTCCAAGGATTGACAACCTGTTTGACCAATTTCAGGGTGCCAAATATTTTCCAAGATTGACCTACATTCAGGGTATTTTCAGTTGGGAATCAAGGAGAAGGATATTCCAAAAATAGCCTTCCGGACAAGATATGGGCATTTTGAGTTCCTAGTAATGTCGTTCGGGCTAACAAATGCCCCGGCGGCTTTTATGGATCTCATGAATACCGTATTCAAGCCCTATCTTGATGTGTTCGTAGTTGTATTCATTGATGATATCCTGGTGTATTCTCATTCAGAGGCAGAACATACGGGTCACTTGCGGATTGTATTACAGACCCTTCGGGATCACAAGTTATATGCAAAGCTCTCCAAATGTGAATTCTGGTTGAACTCAGTAGCATTCCTAGGCCATGTGATATCCGACGAGGGTACTAGTGTCGACACTCAGAAGATCGATGCAGTGAAGAGTTGGCCAAGACCCACAACACCATCAGAAGTCCGCAGTTTCTAGGGCTAGCAGGGTATTATCGGAGATTTGTAGAAGGGTTTTCCTCTATATCGGCACCATTCACTAAGTTAACACAAAAAGCTACCAAATTCCAATGGTCCTCCGCGCCAGTGCGTACTCTCCCAGAAGGAACAGAAGGATACGTGCAATATTGTGATGCTTCAGGTATAGGTTTGGGATGCGTATTGATGCAACATGGGAAGGTGATTGCTTACGCATCAAGGGAATTGAAGAAGCATGAAAAGAATTATCCAACCCATGATTTGGAATTGGCTGCGGTAATATATGCTTTAAAGATATGGTGGCACTACTTGTACGGCGTCCACGTTAACGTCTACACAGATCACAAGAGTTTGCAGTACATCTTCAGTTAGAAGGAGTTGAATTTGAGACAACGACGTTGGCTCGAATTACTACAACGTCGAGATATTGTACCATCCGGGTAAAGCCAATGTTTTGAAAGACGCCCTCAGCCGTAAGTCAATTGGAAGCTCAGTGCACATTGAAGCAGGAAGATGGGGGTTAACTAAAGAGCTTCACCAGCTGGCCAATATGAGAATCAGATTGTTAGACTCTGAGGACGGGGGTGTCACTGTGCATAATAAATCAGTATCATCTCTGGTAGCCGAGGTGAAAGCACGGCAATATGAAGATCCCACCTTGGTACAATTGAGATAGGGCATTCAACGAGGAAAAATTTCAGCTTTTGAGATTGCAGGGGATGGAACACTGAGGTGCCAAGGCCGATTAGGTGTGCCTAATGTGGCAGGGTTGCGAGAGAATATTATGAAGGAAATTCATCAATCCCGATATTCCATCAATCCCGGTTCGACAAAGGTGTATCATGATGTCAAAGAGCAATATTGGTGGGGTAGCATGAAGAAGTCTATTGCAGAATTTGTAGCCCAGTGTCCCAATTGTCAACAGGTAAAGATAGAACATTAGCAACCCGGTGGATTGCTTCAGAATATAGAAATTCCAACCTGGAAATGGGAGGTGATTAATATGGATTTCATTACTGGATTACCTCGCTCTTATAATAAGTTTGAGTCCATATGGGTGATAGTGGATCGACTCAAAAAATGTGCTCATTTTCTACCAGTCAAGACAACCTACACAGCTGAAGACTATGCAAATCTGTATATCAAGGAGATTGTTAGACTTCATGGTGTGCTGGTGTCCATTATATCAGACCGAGGAGCTCAGTTCACAGCTAACTTTTGGAGGTCTTTTTAGAAGGGTTTGGGCACGCAGGTGAATCTCAGCACGGCTTTTCATCCGCAGACTAACGGACAGACTGAACGTACTATTCAGACACTGGAAGATATGCTGCGAGCATGTGTTCTAGATTTTCAGGGAAGTTGGGATGACCATCTTCCACTTATAGAATTTGCCTACAATAACAGCTACCACTCCAGTATCAAAATGGCCCCATATGAGGCATTATACGGAAGGAGATGTAGATCACCGGTTGGGTGGTTCGAAGCTGGTGAAACTGAGTTGTATGGGCCAGATTTAATCCACCAATCCCTCGAGAATGTAAAGGTCATACAGGAACCATTGAAAATGGCACAAAGCAGGCAAAAGTCCTATTCTGATGTCCGACGTCGTGATTTGGAGCTTGAAGTTGGTGATTGGGAGTTCTTGAGAATCTCTCCAATGAAGGGTGTCATGCGTTTCGGAAAAAAAGGTAAACTGAGTCCAACGTACATTGGTCCGTATAAAGTTCTTTGACGAATTGGACGTGTGGCTTATGAGTTAGAATTGCCATCCGAATTGGAATTTGTCCATCCGGTATTCCATGTGTCTATGTTAAGGAAATGTATCGGAGATCCTTCTCGGGTCGTCCCCATCAAAGATGTGCGGGTTACAGAGGATCTAACATATGAAGAAGTACCCGTGGCTATACTAGACCGACATGTCCGTAAGCTAAGAACAAAGGATGTAGTTTCCGTTAAGGTATTGTGGAGGAACAAACATACAAAAGAAATGACATGGGAAGCAGAGGAAGAGATGAAGTCAAAATATCCATACCTGTTCCAGAATGTAGGATGCCGAGGGAACGCAGGACGCATTGAAAGGAGAAACGCCCTTACGAGGTAAACAATAACTTGAGAATACTCTATCTTAGTGCAAAATGATAATATGCGGATAATGTACATGTCCATAAGTTTGCATATTCTTGTTAAACCATATGTTGAGTAAAATCCCCGTAAACCTTTACATTAGAGGATAAATGTTCCTGGGGGGGAGAGTGTTACAACCCGTAATTTCGTACGTTAGACCACGTCGTAAGATAGTCTATATGTATTGATACAAATAAATTTGATCAAGTGTTATCAATGCCATCTATGAACAAGACAAGAAAAGGCGTTGGTTAGCCTTGGAGAAGATCCAAGCGTCCATAAATCTTGCTATGGACGAATCTTGTGTTGAAGATGTACATTTGTGTTTATATTGTATTATTATGTAGTTATTGAAGACATTAATTCTTACTTGTTTGGTCCTGCGTGACTATTCTTTAAATTAGCCAAATTGTGGCCTTTTTGTTAATTAGTTGTTTCCTAGTTGATTTAGGCTACCTAGTTATTCTTTTCCTAGTTGATTTAGGTAAAGGCTCAGTCTATATAAGCCTAAACACTTCATTATTTTGATACCTTTGACATTATTATCAATCAAAAACCGGCAGCACATTGCTCCCAAAATCGTGTGAATTAACTTGTCCAATTTTGGTGTGATTCAAAATTGAACTTGTTCCTTTGTTTGATCGAACAGTTTGCAAGAACATTGTTGTCTTGAGGGTTGTTCGTATAATATAGGTACTGCGTGACTTCATCAAGAAGGTAAGTAGACTAGCTCCTACTTGTTGTCTTGATAGTTCATTGAGCATCTTACTTCTATCTTTTGTATTCTTGTTTTCACTTTTTATATTGCATCAGTTGGTATCAGAGCAATTATATTGCATCAGTTGGTATCAGAGCTTGGAAAGGGTTTGTTCTTACAATTCCAATCCTGTTCTTCGTGCCTTTGTTTAGGTTCTATCTTTAATTTCGTTTTTGATTTATACACAAAAAAAAAAAAAAACGAGAAGAAAAAAAAAAAACGTGAAAAAAACAAAAAGAAAGAAAAACCAAAAATTTGTGTTGTTGAAGTTCTTAAAGAGTTTTACGTTGNGTCGACATTTCAACCATCTAGACACAACTGGAAAGAGAATCTTGAACACAGACAAAGCAAAATGCCCTTACCTAAGAGTGAAAGCGACAAAGAAAACATAGGAGGGTTTGAGAAAGAAAAGCTGATACATAACAGGCTGCATTTACACTTACTAACCACACTGTTTTCTTGTGCAGGATACAGGAGGAGCAGCAACAATTCAATGGCAACAACATCCCACTTCATGTGCAACATCGTACTTCATGTGCAACACCAATCGAGAGCAGCAACCAAGCCTCAGGAAACAGAACACCCTCTAAACAAATCAAAACCACAAAGGAAAAGAGGAAAGATTGAGCAAGTATCAATGCAAAGAACACAATGCACACAACACCAAAGGAAACAACCAAATAAAGCAGTCCATCACAAAAAGCACAAACAAGAGGTGGAAACAATTGGCAAAACAACAGTAAATGATCAGCCAGTAAAACTACAACACACTGGCACACTGGCAAGATCATTTGCGAGCAAGGCAGCAGTTGATTGGAGCAGGAGATTACCTACAACAGCAACACAATGGACAGTAAACCAGCAAGCACAATGGAGAGGAAAGCAACAAACAAATGAGAAAGAAGCAGGCACATCGCAGCAGCAGCAACAGAAATCTCACCAGAGCAAAAGCAACCCAAAGACAAAGTATTACAAAGAGGAGCAATCGCATGGAAAAATCAGAAATTCCAGCAGCAATAAACTTTGTCATGATCATGGCAAGGAAAACAAAGGCAGAGAGTTTAAATCACAGCAATCAGAACAACAACTCACAAGCAGGAAGCAGGAACACAATAACAAAAGACCAACTGCAACACAAAAAAGGAAACAAACAAAGAAACTCATCCTCACCAAACAGACAACTTCACAAGACCACAACATCAGGAGCAACAAGAATAAAAGAATCCTACGCAGCAAGCATAACAGCACCAAAAACAAAGACATCAACAGCATCACAAACCTTTCTTGTCATAGGCTAAGGTTATCGGCGCAATTGCATTGTGTGGTATTAGCACCACAGGTGCTCATTCTAATGCAATTGCACCAATCACCTCACTCCTATGAAAACAACAGAAAACACAAACCACACCAAAGGAACCTACATTGTACCATCTTCAAAATTCACAACAAAACGCACAAAGCAGCCACGGACACTATGGGTACAAACAAGAAGTCTGATTCCAGTACTCAGAGAGTTTCAAACCAGCACAAAGGGATACTAGCATTGACTCAACAGGAAGCTATTAACACCAACATCAACACAACTAGCAGCAAGCAACACTCCAGCACACTCAAGTCTATCAAAGGCCGCAGCAGAAACAGAACAGGCAGCAACCAACAGCACATCAGCAAAGACCAACTCAACAGCAATGGGAAATCTTCGCAGCAAAAATCATTTCAGAATTCACTGAAACATCCACTGACTCATCAGGAATGCAGCAGCCCCAGCACAAGCAACATCCAGCAGATCAACACACAGCAGGCAATCAGATACATCAACTGGAACAAAGCAAGCAGCAAACTGCTTTCCCAACATCATGCAATCAGCAGGACAGAGAAAACAAAAATGGCTGTGCAGAACAGAAACACCAGGAAAAACAGAAGCCAGCAGTCACAGCAGGACAGGCAGCAATCAATACAACTCATCAATCCAGAAGCATCTGTCTCTATTCTTGTACAAATGAATCAACAGAGAAACAGGGGAGCAGTTGACAGACAAGGCACCAGCAACTACACAGCTCACAATGGCCTACACAACAACCACAACACCACCAAACAACCTGAAAGATCACACAAGGGAACAAAAAGACCACACAGGGGAACAAATACCAATCATCCAGAAGCAGCAACACACAAGAACAGAATGAGGGACCTAGAAGTATCTCACTTTGATTTTGTACAGATGTTTATCTATCAACTCTATAAGATAGATATTCATCACTTCAATTTAGGAAGGACACATTTTGTACCTATTGCACACAACCTGTATTTTTGCATCCATACGATAAGGTACATTTGTTTTTTTGGGGAGTCTAGGTTCATGTCCCCCTCCTACTTTGTAAATACTTTTTAACCGTTTAACTAATATCAATAAAAGACATATTTAACCAAAAAAAAAAAGGGTTCAGAATGAAGAATCAGTGAAATGGAAAACTACAGGTTCTACTAGAAGACACCTTTTTCATGAATTCAAGCTTACAATGAACATAAAGACATACTGCAAGGGTGAAGTTGATCGATCCCAGCTACATACATGTACACGACTATTTGCACATACTCATATTGTCGAGAATGATAATACTATCTATATGATATTAGAGCACTATCCAGTGGTATTAGCATGTTACCATGCTCAACCTGGAGGTGTGATAAAATTGTATAGGCAGTATTTTCTGACACCAGCACACAATGGCAACAGGGGAAACACAACAGGAACAACACTGAGGCATCTCTCCTTGAGAAAGAAACTGGCAGGACAACTCACAGGCAACATCACTACTAAAATCAGCAGCCACATTCTCAACAACTCAACAGCATCAACATCAACACAAAAGGAAGAAGACAAGCAGATTCACTCCTACTCAAGAAACAGCAGCAGCAGCGACATCCATGGCATCTGCAACATAAACAAGGGCAGTAAATGGAATAAACACTCAGCACAAGAGCAAAGCTTAGTCAATCAATGTCAGCAAAGGAACAACTACCAGAAGAAGAATTTAGAACAAGAAACAACAATGCCAACACTTGAGAAGCAGTGATGCAAATAAATTTGATCAAGTGTTATTAATGCCATCTATGAACAAGACAAGAAAAGGCGTTGGTTAGCCTTAGAGAAGAGCCAAGCGTCCATAAATCTTACTATGGACGAATCTTATGTTGAAGATGTATATTTGTGTTATATATTGTATTATTGTGTAGTTATTGAAGACATTAATTCTTACTTGTTTGGTCTCAGAAATCTGCAAGGAAATAAATACACTGCAGGGAAAGCGACATAAAGCGAAGGAAAACGACATAAAAAAGACAGCTATGTAATAAAGCCAAAAATAGTATAGTATTTTGCTTTTTGATCTTTAATTTTTAATCGTCCAAGTGTAAAGAAAAGGACGGTTAACTTTTTACTTTTTTGACTTTTAATTAGAACCGCCCATCTATAAAGTTAAAGGGCAATTAGGACTTTTTGTTAATAGCTTTTTCTTGTATAAATAGAAGAAGGAAGAGACGGAGGAAGCAAGCCCAGTTCTTAGAGTTAAAATTGAAGTTCTTGAAGAGTTTTACGTTGTTCTTGAAGAGGTTCTTGAATCCTCAAACGTTCCTAACGAGATTTGATCAAATTCTTGAAGTTCTTGAACTTTAATTTGTTACTCTTGAAAGATTTTGGTTGAAAAACGTGGGAGAGGGTCTAAGAAGTGTTAGGGAGGCCGAATTTGAGGAGGAGAATAGGAAACTCTAATTCTAGTCCAAGAAGGAAATAACTCCCAATCCAAAAGAGAGAAGTTTCAAGGAGTTGAAATTCTATTTGGACAAGGAGAGGAGAGGCTAATTTGTGTTGGAAAAGGAAAGGGGGGACCCAAAATCCTAAGGGCTAAGGAGAAAGGATTGGTCTTCTCCAAACTAATGTGGGAAAGCTTCTAAAATTTTCTTATCTCTTCAATTTCGAAATTCTTCTTAATTTCACTACTTCTAATTAGTAATTCTTAGGTAATTTACCTACTTAAGTAATTACTAATCTTTGAGCTTGTAGGACCTCGTGCTAAAACTCAGAATTTCCACTTTCGTAGATAATTCTTGGCTTCTTGTGCTCACTTAAAAAGCTGTCCGCCTATCGAGTCACATAACTTCACTCACCCCGAAGAAAACTATTGATCTTGTGAACTTGAAAGGTCGCTAAGGAACTTGGTCAATTAGAGGAAGCCAGTTTGAAGACAAGTGTGAAATCCTACCCAAAAATTTGAGTAAACCCGAGAGTCATTCAGAAAGTGAGAGAGAGAATTTTTAACTAACCTTAACAAATTCTCTAGTCTTGTTTCTTTTGCAGGTACATGGCTACGAAAGGAGAAAAGGTTGTGACCAACATTACTTTAGCCGAGCTATGGACTGAAGTAAAGGCACTTAGTATCCGAGTGGAGAACCTTGAAAGAACTACTTTTACTTGGAAGAATACCGGGGAAGGAACTAATGATGGTTAACCTTAGGACATGAACATGATTGTACTGTTTGTGAGGTAGAGAGTGACGAGGAGATTGAGGAAGATAAGGGAGCTGATTTGATCGAGTGTGACGATGAAGTTTCTACTAACGTTCACCCCTTGCCTAGTGTTGGTAGTGTTGTTTTGCAGGAATACAGGGACATGTTTCCCGAGGAGATTCCGAGTGGAGTACCTCCGTTGAGGGGGACAGAACACCAAATTGACTTTGTTCCGGGGTCACAAATTCCGAACAAACCCGCATATCGAAACAATCCACGGGATACTAAGGAGTTGCAACGACAAGTGGATGAGCTATTGAGTAAGGGGCTAGTTCGAGAGAGTCTAAGACCGTGTGCCGTACCCATGATCTTGGTTCCAAAGAAAGACGACACCTGGAGGATGTGTGTTGATTGCCGAGCCGTCAACAAGATAACGGTAAAGTATCGTCATCCTATCCCTAGGTTAGATGACATGCTAGATGAGTTATGTGGTTCAAGTATGTTTTCTAAGATTGATCTTAGGTCTGGTTACCACCAAATCCGTATGAAACCGGGTGATGAGCGGAAAACTGCATTCAAGACCAAGTTTGGTCTATATGAATGATTGGTGATGCCTTTTGGTCTCTCCAACGCACCTAGTACATTCATGCGATTAATGAATCATGTGCTTAAACCGTTTCTTAATAAGTTTATGGTTGTCTACTTTGATGATATCCTGATTTATAGTAGAAGTTTAGATGACCATGTTGATCACCTAAGGCAAGTGTTTGAAGTATTAAGAGCTGAGTTGTATGCCCTCGTAAGAGCTTTAGCTCATTGGCAACATTACCTATGGCCTAAGGAATTCATAATTAGGAGTGATCACGAGTACCTCAAACATCTTAGGGGTCAAGAGAAGCTAAATAAACGACATGCCAAGTGGATAGAGTTCATTGAGAGTTTCCCTTACGTGATACATTACAAGAAGGGAGAGAATGTAGTAGTTGACGCACTATCTAGGAACTTTGCTTTGGCTATCACGTTAGCATCTAGGTTGATGGGTTTTGAGAGTATTAAGTCTATGTATGAGCATGACCCTAAATTTAAGAGTGTGTATGATGCCATTACTAGTGGGCAGCGGATTGAGATCAGTGGCATGATGGGTACTTTTTTAAGAAGGGGAGAGTTTGTATACCCGAGTCCTCGTGGCGAGAGTTGTTGGTGTGTGAGGCGCATTGTGGGGGCTTGATGGGACACTTTGGGGTAGACAAGACTTTAGCTATATTAGCGGAACAGTTCCATTGGCCTAAGATGAGGCGAGATGTCGAGAGAATATGTGGAGCGTGTTTTGAGTGTAAAAGAGCTAAGTCTAGGTCTAATAATCATGGTTTGTACTCCCTTACTCGTTCCTACTAGTCCTTGGGTATATATCTCGATGGATTTTGTGATGGGGCTGCCACGATCTAGGGGAGGTCATGATAGAATTTATGTGGTTGTTGATAGGTTTTCTAAGATGGCTCATTTTATTCCTTGTAAAAGATGTGATGATGCACAACATGTTGCTTCTTTGTTCATTGCTAATGTATTAAAGTTGCATGGTGTGCCTCGAACTATTGTTAGTGATAGGGATGCTAAGTTTTTGAGTCACTTTTGGAAGTGTTTGTGGGGTGCTCTTGGCACCAAAATTTTGTTTTCTACATCACATCATCCACAGACTGATGGTCAAACCGAGGTTGTTAATCGAACCTTGGGAGCTCTTCTTCGAGCTTTGACCAAAGGGAGTCCGGCACTTGGGCTGACCGATTACCTATTATGGGGTTTGCATATAATAGAACTGTTAATCGCATGACTAGAATTACTCCATTTGAATATGTTTATGGTTTTAATCCTTTGATACCACTTGATCTTGTTCCTTTGCCGAGAGATGCAGTTATTAGCGTTGACGGAGAAAACCGGGTAGCTGCGTTGCTCGAATTGCATGCTAAAGTGAGGAAAACTTTGGAGGATGCTTATGAAAAGGTAGCGGTCAAGAAGAATAAAGGAAGAAAAAAGCTGGACTTAAAGAAAGGTGACTGGGTTTGGGTGCACTTCCGAAAGGAAAGATTTCCGAACCATAGGAAAGGGAAGTTAGCTCCGCAGGGAGATGGACCATGTCAAATGTCGCAGAATATCAATAACAACTCTTATGTTATGGACTTTTCAAGTAGCATTGCTTTCGGACATGACGGTGCTTTGATTTCGAGGACGAAATCCTCTCAAGAGGGGGAGCATGATGCAAATAAATTTGATCAAGTGTTATCAATGTCATCTATGAACAAGACAAGAAAAGGCGTTAATTAGCCTTGAAGAAGATCCAAGCGTCCATAAATCTTGCTATGGACGAATCTTGTGTTGAAGATGTACATTTGTGTTTATGTTGTATTATTATGTAATTATTGAAGACATTAATTCTTATTTGTTTGGTCCCACGTAACTATTCTTTAAATTAGCCAAATTGTGGCCTTTTTGTTAATTAGTTGTTTCCTAGTTTATTTAGGTTAACTAGTTATTCTTTTCCTAGTTGATTTAGGTAAAGGCTCATTCTATATAAGCCTAAACACTTCATTATTTTGATACCTTTTGACATTATTATCAATCAAAAACCGGCATCACATTGCTCCCAAAATCGTGTGAATTAACTTGTCCAATTTTGGTATGATTCAAAATTGAACTAGTTCCTTTGTTTGATCGAATAGTTTGCAAGACCATTGTTGTCTTGAGGGTTGTTCGTATAGTATAGGTACTCCGTGACTTCATCAAGAAGGTAAGTAGACTAGTTCCTACTTGTTGTCTTGATAGTTCATTAAGCGTCTTGCTTCTATCATTTATTTTCTTATTTCCGCGTTTAGTATTGCATCAGATACTTTTCTTCGGGGTTAGTGAAGTTATGCGACTCGATAGGCGGACAACTTTTTAAGTGAGCACAAGAAGCCAAGAATTATCTACGAAAGTGAAAATTGGAGGTGTTCTTATGCAAGATGGGAAGCCTATTGCCTATTTTAGTGAGAAGTTAAAGGGGGCTACCTTGAATTACTCTACGTACGACAAAGAGTTGTATGCCCTCGTAAGAGCTTTAGCTCATTGGCAACATTACCTATGGCCTAAGGAATTCGTAATTAGGAGTGATCACGAGTCCCTCAAACATCTTAGGGGTCAAGAGAAGCTAAATAAACGACATGCCAAGTGGGTAGAGTTCATTAAGAGTTTCCCTTACGGGATACATTACAAGAAGGGAAAGGAGAATGTAGTAGCTGACGCACTATCTAGGAAGTTTGCTTTGGCTATCACGTTAGCGTCTAGGTTGATGGGTTTTGAGAGTATTAAGTCTATGTATGAGCATGACCCTAAATTTAAGAGTGTGTATGATGCCATTACTAGTGGGCAGCGGATTGAGAAGTATCAGTGGCATGATGGGTACCTTTTTAAGAAGGGGAGAGTTTNGTCACTTTTGGAAGTGTTTGTGGGGTGCTCTTGGCACCAAAATTTTGTTTTCTACATCACATCATCCACAGACTGATGGTCAAACCGAGGTTGTTAATCGAACCTTGGGAGCTCTTCTTCGAGCTTTGACCAAAGGGAGTCCGGCACTTGGGCTGACCGATTACCTATTATGGGGTTTGCATATAATAGAACTGTTAATCGCATGACTAGAATTACTCCATTTGAATATGTTTATGGTTTTAATCCTTTGATACCACTTGATCTTGTTCCTTTGCCGAGAGATGCAGTTATTAGCGTTGACGGAGAAAACCGGGTAGTTGCGTTGCTCGAATTGCATGCTAAGGTGAGGAAAACTTTGGAGGATGCTTATGACAAGGTAGCGGTCAAGAAGAATAAAGGAAGAAAAAAGCTGGACTTAAAGAAAGGTGACTGGGTTTGGGTGCACTTCCGAAAGGAAAGATTTCCGAACCATAGGAAAGGGAAGTTAGCTCCGCAGGGAGATGGACCATGTCAAATGTCGCAGAATATCAATAACAACTCTTATGTTATGGACTTTTCAAGTAGCATTGCTTTCGGACATGACGGTGCTTTGATTTCGAGGACGAAATCCTCTCAAGAGGGGGAGCATGATGCAAATAAATTTGATCAAGTGTTATCAATGTCATCTATGAACAAGACAAGAAAAGGCGTTGGTTAGCCTTGGAGAAGATCCAAGCGTCCATAAATCTTGCTATGGACGAATCTTGTGTTGAAGATGTACATTTGTGTTTATATTGTATTATTATGTAGTTATTGAAGACATTAATTCTTACTTGTTTGGTCCTGCGTGACTATTCTTTAAATTAGCCAAATTGTGGCCTTTTTGTTAATTAATTATTTCCTAGTTGATTTAGGCTAACTAGTTATTTTTTTCCTAGTTGATTTAGGTAAAGGCTCATTCTATATAAGCCTAAACACTTCATTATTTTGATACCTTTGACGTTATTATCAATCAAAAACCGACAGCACATTGCTCCCAAAATCGTGTGAATTAACTTGTCCAATTTTGGTGTGATTCAAAATTGAACTTGTTCCTTTGTTTGATCGAACAGTTTGCAAGACCATTGTTGTCTTGAGGGTTGTTCGTATAGTATAGGTACTCCGTGACTTCATCAAGAAGGTAAGTAGACTAGTTCCTACTTGTTGTCTTGATAGTTCATTGAGCGTCTTACTTCTATCTTTTGTTTTCTTGTTTCCACTTTTTGTATTGCATCAGTTGGTACCAGAGTAATTATATTGCATCAGTAATGATGCAAATAAATTTGATCAAGTGTTATCAATGCCATCTATGAACAAGACAAGAAAAGGCGTTGGTTAGCCTTGGAGAAGATCCAAGCGTCCATAAATCTTGCTATGGACGAATCTTGTGTTGAAGATATACATTTATGTTTATATTGTATTATTATGTAGTTATTGAAGACATTAATTCTTACTTTTTTGGTCCTGCGTGACTATTCTTTAAATTAGCCAAATTGTGGCCTTTTTGTTAATTAGTTGTTTCCTAGTTGATTTAGGCTAACTAGTTATTCTTTTCCTAGTTGATTTAGGTAAAGGCTCATTCTATATAAGCCTAAACACTTCATTATTTTGATACCTTTGACATTATTATCAATCAAAACCGGCAGCACATTGCTCCCAAAATCGTGTAAATTAACTTGTCCAATTTTGGTGTGGTTCAAAATTGAACTTGTTCCTTTGTTTGATCGAACAGTTTGCAAGACCATTGTTGTCTTAAGGGTTGTTCGTATAGTATAGGTACTCCGTGACTTCATCAAGAAGGTAAGTAGACTAGTTCCTACTTGTTGTCTTGATAGTTCATTGAGCGTCTTACTTCTATCTTTTGTTTTCTTGTTTCCACTTTTTATATTGCATCATGTATAGAGCATAAGAACCGGAAAAGAGTTCAAAAAGTCAAGAAAAGAGATAGGGGCTTCGCAAAGCTAGGTTTGCTACCGCAAAACCCACATGCGAGCCGCATTTCTCATATTGAAATCGCAGACCAAGGCAGATTTCTAGACAAGGATCCGTGCCAGAAATGCAGCCAAGAATGTGATCGCATTCTTGAAATGCGAACCGCATAACGTACCAAATCATAGCGAACTGAAACAGATTTCTAGGCAGAAATCTGTGTCAGGAATACGATCAGTATGCGATCGCATACTGAAAATGCGGACCGCAAATTTGACATTCTTCATCCCATAATGAGACAGATTTCTGGGTTAAGTTTCGCGTCCAAAATGCGAACCACATGTTGGTTCTGCGATGCAAATGCGGTCAAAGATGTGAAAACGTCAGACACGTGTATCACTTATTGACTGACCTATAAAAGGGGCCTAGACCAGTTCTTTCTTCATTTACTGAAACTCAAACCCAGAAGAAGACCCTCTTGCGACTCTTTCTCAAGTCCCACACAAAGTTTAACCAATTTCTCCTTCTTCCAAGTTCTAATCGGGGAAGAGAAATCTGAAGATTGAGGAATTAAGGGAAAAGCCCTAGCTGATTTTCCCCTCTTACAAGCCCTAATTGAGAGTAAGACCTAGATGTTGAAGAACTAAGGAAGAGGGATGAGATATCCAACATGCAAGGTAAGTTACTACTCTCTTTATGCATTCTTTCTCTTAGAAATTCATGGTATTCCATTCTATGCATGTAAGAACTCATGGGATGGTGATTGAAAGCCATGAGTTCAAGTTAACTAGTGGTAATAGACTGGGTTATGATAGTTCTGGGTTGTTGTTAAGCTGCATGTGCTATTACTATTTTTGTAAAGTTTGGAGGAAGAAGGGTGTGGAGGAACACCATATAGAATTGGGGGTTGTGGTTAATAATAGTTATAATGCTTAGAGAGTAACAATTGAATTGTTCTTTAATTATAGACTAAGGAATAAGGAATTGTAACAGTTGCGTAGCTTGAGAACTGGTACAGTAAATACCAGGTATGTAAGACCATCCCTTTCTTTCTTTTGCACGACTCCGTTTATACATGATACAATGAACTAGCCCTTAAAGGATACTCTACTCTTAGAAGGTAGGAGTGCTTATATTGTTTCCCCTCTTAAAGGAGGATTGATGTGTTGTTATTTCTTCGACCCTACGTCACTATGAAAGTATGATTCATATGAGTCCAGCATGCATTGGATATGTTTTACTCTACCGAGCCGCGCTATAGTCGGCCGGGTATGGCACCTATTGTGCAACTATATGTATATATATGTGTTTCATCCTACCGAGCCTTATGAAGGCCGAGTACGTTATTACCAAGCCTGTTACGGCTGGGTATGATATGATGATGATGAAGCCCACAGAGGCGTATGTATATGATGATGATGAAGCCCACAGAGGCGTATGATATGATGATGATGAAGCCCACAGAGGCGTATGTATATGATGATGATGAAGCCCACAGAGGCGTATGTACATAATGATGATAAGGCCCACAGAGACGTATGTATATGATGAATTAAATAAGGATATATGTATATGTATATGCATGTGCACATCAGGCATGTCATGATTAGTCGCCCTCAGAGGCAGTCAGATAGTACAGGTTGTATGTTCCTCATATTGACGCATATTACTGTTCTTATTTATGTTTCCTGTCTTACATACTCAGTACATTATCCGTACTGACGTCCTTTCATTGTGGATGCTGCATGTCGTGCTGCAGGTCCAGGCAGACATATAGACGAGGCTACCCCACCGTAGTAGGCTATCCAGTTCGGCAGCTATTGGCGAGATCCCTCCTTCGGACTTGCCGTAGTCTTGGTATGCATTTTGTTATAGGCATTATGGGCATGCCGGGGCCCTGTTCCGACATAGGTTGTATTATGTATGTTCTTATAGAAGCTCATTGACAAGAGTTGGGTTATGTATGGACAATGGGATGACTTATGTACATTTGAAATTGCCTTGTCGGCAAACGTATGTATTTTGTTGTATAGTTTTGCATTGCAGCCTTGTTGGCATATTATGCATATAAGTATGTTCGTATCATGGTATGATATTTCAGTTCATTATGATTTTGTTCGAGATTGTATGTGTTTGACAAGCCTTATATATAATAAGAAAAGTTAAATGAAGGGTACGTCGGCGCGCGTTGAGTAGGGTCCGGTGCCAGTCGCGGCCCTCCGGTCGGGTCGTGACAACAATAGTCACCAAACACGACCGATACATGAGGAATATCCAAATAACAAGCAAAGTACGATGATACATATGAATAAGATGAATCGGGGCCAAATAATATAGAAGCATCCCTGTGGCACACTAAAATAATACATGTGATCACTACGTCAGAAGCAACTGCCTCTAGCCTGGCGGGAAAACCATATCATCGAGCCTGTGCTGCCCCTGATCAACCTCCCCCTCTAGGGCGACCTCAAACTGCTTGAGTCCCACTCCGAGCTGGCTCAGCGGGTGGTGAAGTAACTGGTGCGGATGTCATAGCTTGACCTCTCTGTTGAACTGGGCCTCCCATAAGATGGGGGCAGAACCTCCTCACATGACCCAACTCTCCACACTCGTAGTACCCTCCATCTACAAATGGCAGTGGGGACTAAACCGGACCTTGAGAATCGGGTACTGACGACTTCTCAATTGATGGAGCATGAGATAAACTCTGAGCTAGGAGAGCACTGAAAGATGACTAACCTGGATGAGCACTGCATGAACCAAAACTAGCTGATGCACCATGATGAACTGGATGAGCTGTCTGTACAAGCTTATTAGCACGATCCCCCATTGTGGTGGGAACCTCCAAATGAGGCACTGCTGAAACCACCTTAACTACGAGGCCTCTTGGTCTCCCACTCCTCATGCTCTTGACTGCGAACCAGCTCTAAGCGTCTACCAATATCGATCACCTTGTCAAACCTCGCACAGTCGCCACATCCCCAGCCATAATGAAGCATAATCCATAGTTGAGGCCATTGATGAACATCCTAATCTTGTCCCTCTCAATGTGAACAAACCATACCGTGTGACAAGCCAGCATTGCAAACCTTATCTCATACAGAGTCACTGTCATACTATCCTGGCTGATGCATTATAAAAAGCGGAAACAAGAAAACAAAAGATAGAAGTAAGACGCTCAATGAACTATCAAGACAACAAGTAGAAACTAGTCTACTTACCTTCTTGATGAAGTCACGGAGTACCTATACTATACGAACAACCCTCAAGACAATGATGGTCTTGCAAACTGTTCGATCAAACAAAGGAACAAGTTTAATTTTGAATCACACCAAAATTGGACAAGTTAATTCACACGATTTTGGGAGCAATGTGCTGCCGGTATTTGATTGATAATAATGTCAAAAGGTATCAAAATAATGAAGTGCTTAGGCTTATATAGAATGAGCCTTTACAAGTGCATACCAAAATGTAGCAAGCCCGAAGGATGAGCCTTGCTAGTATCTGCGTATTGAATAGCTTACTGTGGTGGATGAGCTCCCTCTGTCAGTCTATCAGGACCTGCAGCACGACATGCAGCGTCCACAAAGAATGGACGTTAGTACGGATAATGTACTGAGTATGCAAGACAGAAAACATAAAGTAAGAGCAATAGTATAAGCATTAGGATAAGAAATACATGACCTGTACTATCTGTATGCCTCTAAGGGCGGCTAACCATAGCATATTGGTGAGACTTATGCATTTTCGTGTAACCTTTCTAACATTATCATATTCATACTCGTGTACATTATCATTTTCCACATCTTATACATATGCCTCCGTGGGCCTGCCGATTTCATATACATTTACTATTACCGAAATCGATTACATGAACTTTTACCACGTGCAATCACATACAATCACATACAATCACCTAGTCGCTACTTTAAACAATTCCATACTCCCCTGTGGGATCGTAATCAAATACACATGCCTCAGTGGGCTCATACCCGGCCTTTACTAGGCGCGGTCACAACATACCCGGCCTTCGCTAGGCGCGGTCATACGAATTCAATCATACACACATATGCATATATATAGACATGCCTCTGTGGGCCTGCCGATTTCATATACATTTACTATTACCGAAATTGATTACATGAACTTTTACCCCGTGCAATCACATACAATCACATACAATCACCTAGTCGCTACTTTAAACAATTCCATACTCCCCTGTGGGATCGTAATCAAATACACATGCCTCTGTGGGCTCATACCCGGCCTTTACTAGGCGCGGTCACAACATACCCGGCCTTCGCTAGGCGCGGTCATACGAATTCAATCATACACACATATGCATATATATAGACATGCCTCTGTGGGCCTTATCGTTATCTTCCCAACTGATCAGTGATGACTGCCCATCCGAATCTAGTTCGGCCTGGTG
The DNA here is from genome assembly GCA_002018475.1 of Nicotiana obtusifolia. Lineage (NCBI taxonomy): Eukaryota > Viridiplantae > Streptophyta > Magnoliopsida > Solanales > Solanaceae > Nicotiana > Nicotiana obtusifolia. The sequence continues at coordinate 52,453 of MCJB01050918.1, read as the reverse complement.
TTTATATAATTGCACAATAGGTGCCTGCCCGTCCGACTTTAGCTCGGCTCGGTGTATAACTGCCCGTCCGACTTTAGCTCGGCCCAGTATATGATAGCAACAAGGTCGGGAATCCAAACTAGAGTAAGAATTTGAGAAGTAAATGCGGAAGCAATAACAATAAGGAATTGAACAACTAGAATTAATCGCCTTCTAAGAATACCTCAAAGGAACCAAAGATATCACAATAGAGAAGTAATCTTACTACCTTGAACTATGAACAAGTAAAAGGTTGAAAGATAAATCTCAAAGCATAAGTAACAAAGGTTCAAAAGAACTCTCAAGTATGATATTCTTATTCAATAATGTAG